>MU192446.1:0-24257 GCA_016904865.1 Pissodes strobi
TTCAAAGTTGGGCCATCAGTAGATGCAAGACTAATAGAAACCTTAAAGCCTGGTACACACATTTTTATTGATCGATACTTTACCACCATTAGCTTACTGGATTTTTTTCTTTCAAAGAAAATTGTAGCCACGGATAGGGATACTATTATGAAGTCAAGGGTATCAGCTTCTGTTCATTTAACACATGAAAATTTAATAAAAACATGACGGTGGGTTCTAATGAGTAGACTGTGAGAAAGACGAAGCTAGAAACACAGTATGAAAACCAATACTGCTAGCTTCAACACAACCCGAAGTTGAACCATTAGGAGAATGTAAGAGTTGATCAAGGAAAGATCAGAAATAAATTTATATCCCCAAGCCTAATACAATGACTGTATTGGGGATAGATCTTATTAATCGTATGGTTAGTTATTACAGAATTAACAACAAAACTAGAAAGTCGACTGTAAAACAAATTAACACCTTTTGGATTGGTCATTAGCTAATGCCTGGATACTCTACCGATAGGATAGAAAGATGTTGAGTGACTAGTAAGAATATCTTAGATTTTTTTATAGTTTAAGGTTAAAATCGTTGATCAATTCCTTCAGAAAAGGTTAACAACTTTAGAACAAAAAAGAAATTATTTATAAGGTTTTTCTTAGAGTATTTTTCCGACAGAGTCCTGATGCCCAATAAAATGCACACATATTTTTCTTTCTATATCCAGCGCCAGTCAGGCCGGGATCTGAAGAGATATAAGTTTTCCGAAGTCTTATCGATTGATTGCACATAACAAGAAAAGTTCTTTTATTATGCCGACAATAAAAATTCGATTTCATCAAATACCCAACTTCTAAGCTCGATTGCTACAACTAAGCGAAAGAGAATATGAAGCAAAATTTAGAAGAAAAGGCTGAAAATAAAGTCCTCGTAAAAGTAGCAGACTTTCTATATTTAACTGCATTAATAAAATCGGTGTCGGTTGCCCCAATTCGAACAATTCCTAATTGCCGTGAATGAATTCACGCCGTTAAAGATAATAATTTTAACGTGATCTTTGAGAGATAATTACAACAATCCTATAATTATTAAACTGAAGCGGGTTTCATCATTTTTATAAATATCAGTCGTGTACTACTTTCAGATCTATTTCGAGACACCAGAAACGAGCAACAAACGTTAGGCCACAGATTGTTATGCAAACCAAACTCCCTTTACTTTACTCGTTCGAGTCGATCAAATAAAATAAACCGGATGTCCTCCCTTCTCTTCGACTATTTTTCTTGCCGCTTGCAGCCGACTGCATATAATTATGTAGTTTTAGCACTGTTCTACGGTAAAAACTGAAAGATTGACAATAATAGGTTACAAATTTTGCTTTTTTGATCATTTTTTTCCCTCTACACCCTCAGCCACATTATCCTCGTCGTTGCTTCATAACTGAGAATGGAGAGTTCAGATCACATGTATCTTCCAGAACTGACAGGACGTTAAACATGGTTTAGGGCAATTCGCTGCCCTAAACGGACGGAGGCCGGAGATGAACGGTATATTTTCCGGCATTTTTTCCAGATCAACCCAAAACGACAATAGCAAGCCAGAGTTGATGAGAGCTAGCCTAAACCAAGTGTGCTGGGAAAAAGGATTTTCGAAAAAGTCTGACAACCCTTCCGCCAGAGCTCTTCTCTGCCCCGCCCACATGTAGAAAATCATGGTCATTCGGTTGACTTCCATTTCCCAAACACGACGAATTCCCATCTGAAAAAATGCAGCTATAGGTTAAATAAGTTTTGCTAGAAACATATTAATTTGAATTTTACCAGTAAAATTCTGATCCAACAAAGGTGTTGTGTAAAATCCAAAACGAAGACTTTTGACACAGTCTGACAACGCTGCCATAGAGAGATCATAAGAATTCGTTTGCTCTTAGAATGCTTTGCTTCCGAACACCAGAAAACCTCATCGCCTCATTGAGGTACTGAGGACTTGTCTTAGTGTGGGCGTTAGTACCGGTGCATGGCGTATTGTTTCTGGCCAACAATCTCTCGACGTGTAGAATTTCCCGAGCAAAGCTTTGGTTAATCTATAACTGGAATTTTTCATGAGATCAAACCAAAATAACCCAAGTATGCCAGAATAAGCGACCGCGAACACAAACCAAAGGTGTTGAATAATAACCAAGCTAAAGGATATTCACAGTTTGACATCGCTGCCGGTGCTCACTTGAAGATGGAGCTTTTGGCCCGCCCAAATGTAAGAAATCCTTATATTTCGGTCGGAGGTCGTCTCACATCTTGCAGTCAAAAAGATGCTAACATTTCTGTTAAACCCAAATATATTTGAAACATTTTACAACGCTGCCTGCTGAGCGCTTTTCGAGCTGCTTCTCCATCATGTAAGGGATTTAGTTGTCTTCTTACTATTGATCCGCCCACATTTTCGATGCCATAAACATTTAAAACATTCGAAGTGATATAATGCTTCGGCCCTAAACACGACGGAACCGCATCATTTCAACGAGGGTATCCTAGACTTGCGTCTTGTGACATTTAGTACTAGTATCATGTTCTATTCGGTCTGAAACTTTTGGCGTTTGGCAGTCTAAATTAAAAACCTAAGGATATTGGAGAAAGTCTGGCAAGAGTGCAACGAGTTTGTGCTTTTGCCCCGCCCACATATGAGATATCGTAACGATTCGGTTTGGCTTGTACTATAGCCCCGTGAGGAAACCTTCGACTTTTTTGTGCAGGAAATAGTATTGGTAGTCTGCTGTTCTAGGTCTACCCATATTGGCGGAAGATTGTCCCCAAATTATTTCCCCTGGATATCTTCTGAAATTATCAGTCTTTTTAGGCTATCTGGTCTGCGCGCAATATAACCAAAACTTTTCAGGATTTGGAAATCGGATTTTGACGTCAAGTTTTGCATATTATCGACATATTGACACAGTGAGCTGCCCATGATATTAGGATACCCTACATTCCCAAGGCAAATCTGACTTTCGACGACAAATAGAAGTCTCAAGAAGATCAATATGTCAGTAAGTTTAATCTCATTTAGATTTCGATTATTTTTCGTTGCAATTCTTCTAGTTTATGATGAGCTACTATCGTTGTTGTTGCTGGTATGAATAACTTCTGTTGTTTCCACCATCTCTTCCTCATCTGTTTCTATCAGCGCTCTGTCATCTATGATGTCTTCGCTCATTGCACTGATACTGCGTTACCTATTATTCTTCGGAGATGCTTTTCTGGCGATATGTCTCTATATGTTAAATAGACTCAGGGTGAGTTTGTCTATGGACATGTCGAATCCCCTTGTAGACTTACGAAGTTTACGTCGACAGCTTCCTGATAAATTGAATTATTTAGATTTTCTGGCATTCCCATTCAGATACCCATAAAGTGTTAACCCAAACTGACCCCAACATACATGATGGAAAGCTTTGGTGGCATCTAGGAAGGATATAATATAATATAATTTCTGTATCTATTGTTCCGCATTTGATATTCATTCTCTGGTTCCGTCACATGTTAAAAATTCTGCTTGCTCTTTCGAAACTGTGAATCCATGCTGAGATGCTTCTTGCAGCAAAATATTGTAGTTGTACCATTTTATGGACGAACATGAAAGCTGATATCCAATCTGTTGCTTATTCCTCAGTTAAAATTAGTCACAACACTGGAGCGCCCGCTGAAGCGCTTCATGGCATCGATAAAGGTTACATAATGATATATTCTGTAATCTTTGGCAACGATAACGTTAAATCCAAACGTGAAAAACTTATTTTCTTCAAACTTGTCAAGCTAATTTATAGGCTCCAATACTCCAATGCATAATCAAAATAAAGAGTGGTTTCCGTTGTAGCGGTGCTAAGACTCCCTCTATTCTATTCATTCATGATTTTACAAGCCCATATCACATAATAATGTCCTTCTAAACTGCCTTCACCTAGATTGAAAAACTCTGCTTTATTATTAGCATCGGTGCTGTCATGCGCCAGTCATTAATTCATTAAAAATCCCCCTTTATGACCTTTACTTTCTTTTCGTAAATTATTATATTTTGCTCTGCATTTATGTCTATATACAGTGTGTTCGATTCAGTATTATTCTACATATGTTTTCCGTTCTTTTATAGATTTCTCGTAGCTCTATATTCTGATGATGTTGTAAATAATTCTGGCAGTTGATCATCGTCATTGTTCAACATTCACTCTGATGTTGATATAAGTCCGCGTTTCCCACCAGGTGTTTCTACTTTGTTTAACCCTCTGCCTTTCTATAGTACTTCCTCTGTCACGCTTATCCCTTCGCGGTATCCAAATACATAGATGCTATTTAACTGAAGGCTACGATAAAAAAAATGATATTTATAATTAATAATTTAATGGCGAGAAGACAAATCCTGAAGTGCACGCCACATTTTTATTGGTGGACTTGGATCTCGTGTGATCAAAGAATATGTAAAGTATTTTGTTCCGTGTCTTCAAATATTGGAACTCGGGAGCAATCTACGCTCGCTCCGGGAGCAAAGCCATAAAAAACTAACCTACTGTACGTTTCTATATATGACCATTTTCTATGTTTAATGCAGTTCCGAAATATTTCCCAATAATATAATTTTTACTTTATTTTAGTGGTAAAACATCCATGATGGTAGATAAAATAGTAACAAGCATGATATTGTAATTCTACATCCAAAGAACGCAAACGAAGAACTCACCGATGGAGATTCTGGGGATGAGCAAGACGTTGTCATTGGTAATTTCCTGTCTCCCAACTATTAGCTAAGGCAAAGCGAAGAAGACCTGCAAAGTAATGAAATAGATGAAGATCTCTGGGAAGAGAGTGATAATTTGCCGGTTATAAAATCCAAAGCCAGAAAAAGAAATATAAGGACATCTCAGTGGCTAGCAGAAGATCTAAGCAACGAAAAGCTTCTTTTTATCGTGGGCATCTCTTTTTTCTGTAGCAAATGAAACTTCGTCACTAGAACTATTCGTAAAATTTTTTGATGAAGATATTGATATCAATGCTTCTTGTGTTCACTACCAATGAGTGGATATTGCACAGTGAGCAGAAGGAGGATATGTTGGGAAAATTGTGACGACTAAAATAACAGCCAAATTTCAAATGCGACAGATCGATTTGAGCATATCATGACTAAGATCACTGTTGTGAAAATGATGCTCTAGATCAACATGAGTTCGTTATGGATACAAACTATGGGTGGGAACTACGTTTTACGGATACATAGTCTGGCTTGAGCCATATCATGAAGCAAAATCTGAAATGAAAAACTACAGATTCTGAATTATGCTGATTTATCAAAAATAAAGGCATAATATCCCTTGTTTTTGACGACTTCTTCTCTAGCGCAAGCAAGACCACGGGCAGTCTTCGAGAAAATCGAACAGCAAAGTTACCCTTGCCTTCCAATAAAATTTTCAAAAAATCGAAAAGGTGAAATTGAAGCTTTAGATCGGCCAATCAACGTTCCAAAATTTTCAATGGTTGTACATGTTCTAGACTCGGCTGTTTAAAATGCGTGTTTACTGCATAAAAAAAATTGAAGGTGAGAAGCTCGATCATCTGGCTATAGTATTGACGAAGCCATGGTCCCTTACTTTGGCAGACACCCCGGGAAATAATTCATAAAAGGAAAATCCCTCCGTTATGGGTGCAAACTTTGGATGGGTACCACGTTTTATGGATACACAGTTTGGTTTGAGCCATGTCAGGGGGCAAAATCTGAAATGAAAAGCTACAAAGAGTGGGGATTAAGGCAGCCCGTGTTTCTAAATTTTGCTCATTGATAAAGGCAGAGTATCACTTGTTTTTGACCACTTCTCTAGTAACCCTCTTATAGATGAATTTGGTAATAAGGCTAACAGTACTCTTCAAGAAAATCTCCCTTGCTTTCTAATAAAATTTTCAAAACCTTAAAAAGAGGAAATTGGAACGTTAGATTGGCTAATAAACGTTCAATATTTATTGCGAATTCTATAGGAATAGAGCCACTTCGTACTGTATCTCGCTATTAACGTACAGAAAAAAAGTTTCAATGGTTGTACATGTTCTAGAATTGGCAATGCAAAATGCGTGGTTACTGCACACAAAATCGAAAATTGGAAGCTTAATCATCCGACTTTCCGAGGAAGAGTGGCTAAATCAGCAAAAGATTGTCCTTTCTTCGCTTCAGAAGGTAGATTCCAGATTTGACAGAATCAACCATCCTGTGAGTGAGTACCCAAGAAGAACCATCGCGTTGCAGAGTGCAATGCGATGGTTTAAACAAACACCAATTTTTGGTATAAATGTTATTGTTTTAATTTCTTTTATTGTAATGTAAAAATAATGTCTTTTACTACAATATTTCAAAAATCTTGCAAAAAACTTGGCAAAAACAGTTTCAGCCTAACCCAAGACAGGCCTACAACCTACAACCCAGGAGAAAAGACTTTAAAATGCCTAACGATAATTCATACGAAATAATAATATTTGTACTTAAATCTAATTGGGAATCAGCAGTAAGATAATGTAATAGAATACACGTTGGGATTTATCTACACCTCAGAATTGGTGATAATTTAACGGACATGATATTAGAGAGTTCTTTTGACTCATCATCATCATCATCGTCATCAATCAGCCATATGGTCGTCCACTGCTTGACGAAATATTTCCATCTCTCTCTGTTCCGCGCTGCATTCATGCAGCACTGCTGCGAAGTGCATGATCTCTAAGTCTCCATTCGGTTATTTATTTCTCTTGTCCATCTGCCATCGTTCATTCTAGCCAGGTAACCCGCCCAATTTTATTTGAGATTTGATATTCTTGCGATGGCATCCGTGACCCCACTTCTTCTTCTCACCTCAACATTCAGAACCCTATCCCTCAAAGAAAGACCCAACATTGCTCTTTCCATGCTTTTCTGTGTCACCCTTATTTTATTTGCTGTTTTCCTTGTTAGTGTCAGTGTTTTGGTTAACACAGGCAAAACACACTGATTATAGACCCTTCTCTTTTGGCACATGGGGATATTTGGTCTTAAGATGTAGCTCAGTCTTCCAAAGGCTGCCCAGGTGAAACCTATTCTTCTGGTGATTTCACAAGTCTCATTGTGTCTCCCCAATCGAATTTGGTGGCCCAGGTAATTATACGACTATACTTGCTCAATATTCATGTCATTTACTCTTAGGTTTTCACTGATGATCAGAGTAGTCATGAACTTTGTCTTGTTAATGTTAATATTTAGCCCAACTTCTTTGGATGCTAGTTTCAGTTTCTTCTTCGAATTTGTCTGTAATTAATACCAGATCATCGGCAAATCGGCGAAGCGAAGATGACTAAACTTCTCGACATTGATGTTAACACCATAGTTATCGATTTTAGTATGCTTGAACATGAACTCCAGCAGGTTGGTGAATAGTTTGGGAGAGATGACATCATTTTGTCGCACACCTCGCTTCCTTTTAAATTTGGAAGTGTCTTCAGGGAGTCTAATGACAGCATTTGCTTTTTTTATAGATATGCTTATTAAGGTTGATGTAACGATAGTCGATTCTACAATCAGCGAGAGCTTTGAGCATGCGATGGTGGTCTACTGTGTCGAAAGCTTTTTCGTAGTCTACGAAGACGAGGACCAAAGGCTTATTGTACTCTGGGTATTTTTCAATAAGGATTTTTATTGTGTGGAGCTGATCATTGGTGCCATATCCCTTACGGAATCCTGCCTGTTCATTTGGTTCATAAAGATCATCAGGGAAGTGTTGAGTATTAATCTATTGGAAGATCGAGGAAGATGGGCCACATTACAGGAGGTTTTCTATGAAAAAAACAAGACAAGTTTTAACATTCGAGCCCTAAGAGAGCCCCTAGATTGTGATCAAAGATGAAATAACAAAACAATGTAAGTATAATATAAGTATAAGGTAAACGTTTTTACTCTGCTTTTGGATTTTGTAGGACATGACTCAAAGAACCATATAACGAAATGGTTTACCTCTGCAACAAATAAATGAAAATCTAAAAGAGATTCAAATAAATCGTCTTGAAAATCACTGACACAGAACACAAGCACATTTTTTTTGGAAAGGATTCCATAGAAAAAGGAAAAAATATGAGAAAAAGCTTATCAGATCAGTTTACAAAGTATGAAGTATCTGATGTGCAGTTATAGGTAAGTATTTATAATAAAAGAATATTAGCATAAAGATTATTTATACTATAATTTATTATTAAATTATATGATTCTTCAGATGTGCCAGCTAAGCCATCTGATGATCAAGCATATGATGAGGATGAATGAAAACATTGAGAAGGTTCTTGTAGTTGATTCCATAAAGAGTGATGCTGGAAGAAATATAGGTACACGACATCAAGATAAAATATAGAAGAGAACATTGATAGAAATAAAACCGAAACAGTTCTGAGTAAGTTATTAATTAGGTAGCTACCTACTTACTATTTTTTAAAGAAATCATATGATTTTTAGCACCAAATAAAAGTAGAACTCCAAAAAGGCCAAAAAAATTCAGCTCTAGAGCTTCTACAAATTAGAAATGATAAAGAAAATTTTATTAAAAATAAAGAACTCGAGTCGGAGGAAGAGAAACCAAAATTGGAAGAAAGAAGAATTCAAATTTAAGAAAACAAATTAATTCATCGGATAAGAACAAATTAGAATTGGAGGCAATCAAAGTAAAGATGGAGCTTAATAACAAGAAGAAATTACACGAAATAATAGAAAATTACAAAAGGTACATTAAATAGTTTATCCTCTTTAACTTTAATAACGTGTTTTGAAATGATAGGATTAAATATCGTAATTAATATTCACTTTATCAAGACTGACTTATGCAACTCCCAAATATTGTTCGAGAGTAGGTGGTACTTCTTGAAAATAGTGGTCTGTTTCAGAGCCATATAAGCAATTAAGGCAATTTGATAAAAGCACATCAGTCATACGCATGGCTTTAAGGTCTTGCAAAAAGCAATTTTTGATTTTTTTTTAAATAAAGAAATGCAAAACCTCGAATTACTTTTGCAAAACCCCCGTTCAACACTTTGAAAAACAACCCTCATATGAAAATTGGAAGCCCGTTGTGCTCTACGTTCTTCAGCATTTACTACATGATTGGTATTTGGAAAGGGTGTTAGTAGTATAATTCTCTCATCGGAATCGGAATAAAGAGCAAATAACATCCATTTGCAAAAGCCATATGCATTACCAATTATTGTTTATATAAACTCGATTCCTTTAATATAGCAGAGTCGTGTCGTCTGCCTTCTTACGGACCTTGTAAATTTGCAATTATACCATCTGGAGTTATAAACTACTGATAGTAGTTTTCTTGTTGCAAAGTAGTGCGAGTTCTGCATGGAAGTACCTTTAGCAGAAATTGCCTGAAATCAATAATAAAATGATTAAAAGTATCTATTTTATAATCATTTGGGATTGGAAAGTAGGTATCTAAATTATAAATATAAAGAGAGGATGGTGGAGCACAAAATAATTATATAAGAAGTAAGGTATAGAGCATATATCCTCAATCTATTTCGATCTAACCATTGAAGTTCACCAAGATCAAAAAGTAATTCTCCTTTATTATGATAGATGAGATCTATTATATGGGTTAGTTTGGGTTCAATACCCGCTAAAGATTTATCCTCAGCCCAAAGGGACGTTCTAGGTCTTTCCACCTGTTAGGATAAGCTAATCTTGTTAATGCAATGCATTCAATCATCAATACCTACAGTGCAAATAAAAAAAATCAGAATATGGAGCAACCCAGCCGAAAACAGATATATGGGTATTAAAAATAAAAAACAATGGGATAAAAATAATATGCATTATAGTTGTAGTGGTGTAACCAGCTGGAGTTTTAATGTTATTTGGAAGGTTCAATGCTAACGCTAGCCTTGGAATATCTTGCTTTAAACATCGAGAACTGCCTGCCTAACTATAACGGGAGCTATGAGAACAACCACAACCAGAGCCATGGAAGTAATGTTGTGTCTGCCTCCTCTATATATTTATCTAAGGGAAGTGGCTCTCACTGCATTGCTAAGGCTCAAAGTCCTTGGTGTGCAACCCAGCATAGAATGTGGAGAGACTAGACGACCTGTGGGAAGAGGCAGTCGGAAGACTGCCACTACTGCAGGCCAGTGCAGATAGCATACCTCCCAAGTTTGTCTTCGACAAACTATATGATGTACAAATGAAACCAATTGAGCCTATAACCGAAGGTGCGGTTAACATTTTCGTGGATGGCTCAAAAACCCAGGAAGGAGCACGCTGCGGAATTTACTCCCGAAAGCTTGCGAATTGAACTTAAATGGTCTATGGAGGGACACGTAATTATAGTTCAGTCTGAACTTGCTGCAATATCCATAGCCGCAAAAGAGATTGTTCGCAGGAACACTGAGGACAAGACTATTAAAATCTACACGGACAGTAGATAAGCACTACTGGCCTTGAAAAGTTATAATCTTACAGCCAGGTCAGTACTAGAATGCCATAATTCACTGGGGGATGCCGCCCGCAAAAACAAAATTTCTGTGTGCTGGGTTAAAGGACATGCGCAGTACGAAGGTAACAAATCAACGGATAAATTGGCTAGAAAGGCAGCCGGTTCAAACATTAAGGGAGCCGGCCCTTCAAACCTACCTATCGCGACGACGATACATATGATAAAAAAGATCACCCATGAAGACTTTAGGGCAAGAATGCTTTTGCTGCAGACTCATTAGGGTAGCTTAGTAGCTGCTGTATACGTAAGTATACACGCAGACCGGATGCAAGAACTGTCGACTGACCAGGGAGCTACTAAGCTACCCTAATGAGTCTGCAGCAAAAGCATACCTGGATATGTCAAGGAAGACCCTACGACTCATGGCGGGGATTCAGACTAGACACTGCCAGCTAAGGAAACATCTCCGCACAAGGAGATTATTCGAGACACCTCTATGCAGAGGCTGTGAACAGGAGAACGAAACAGCAGAGCATCTGCTATGCGATTGCGGCACTGTTTCGGAACTAAGAGAATCCATTTTGGGAGAACGATGGCCAACCGTGGCCTTTCTCAAAACAGCCTCATCGGGCAACAACGCCGCCTTTTTTATAACACTAGGCTGGGCGATGGCCTAAATGGATTAGTTGAACTTTGGAGGGGGTCCAATCGGGCCTAAGTGCCGTGGCCTTTCAAGGCCACCCTCTCATGCCTCTATATTACTAGTACCATCAACACCATGATTTAAAATATGATGAATAATGGCGTCTTCTAAATCATCGTCATTAAGGCCACTCAAAGCACTTACTTCCAATATTTCTTGCATGTTTTCTCTGCTCTTCTCAAAAATCATTAACTCATTAACTGATTCCCAAGAATATTTCAACGAAAAGTGAGGTTAGAGAACTTGTGGTTTGTGTATACGTTGCAAAAGAACTCTTTTAAAACGATGAGCTGATTTGATTGTATTCCCAACGTTACGCTAACGTGAGATGAATATCAAGATATCTCTCTATTATGCAACTTTGCCCTGTCTGCTTCTACGTGGCACGTGGTAAGAAATTTCCTTCAATTTAACGTTCCGCGTTAAGTAGTTTTTCATTATTACACGTGATACGTACATATTCATTGCCCTTAACACCATCAGAGACAATAAAAAATACGATACGTTCAACGATATTAATATTTACGTATCACGCACTGTTTAGATAAAAGTGGTTCCACGTGTTACGAGGCATCACCTATTAATTAATTTAATGATCATGTCTTTATCTTTACTGAAAATAATTAGATCATGGGAAAAACACGTTCTAATCATGATGATTTTTATATATCGGTTCTAGATTGTTTTCTTCTTCTTCGTGTAGAGGCTTTCGAAATGTGGTGTTACAGACGCATGCTCAGAGTATCATGGATTCATCGCGTGACAAATGTTACGGTGCTGGATCGTTTGAGAAAGGAACTTGAAATTCTGAACCTCATTAAAACGAGAAAGCTTGAATATTTTGGGCATGTCATGAGGAACGAAAAATACCATCTCCTCCAGCTGATGCTGCAGGACAAGATCGAGAGCAAACGAGGTCCCGGCCGAAGAAGAACTTCGTGGCTCAAGAACCTTAGGCAGTGGACAGGAATGACCTCTAGCACCCTGTTCAGCTCAGCAGTAAACAAAGTTATCTGGACACACGTGATAGCCAACATCCATAAAGAATAGGCACTAAAAGAAGAACAAGAGACAGCCTGATATTCGAGATGCTTTCATAGCTTGTGTTCGTACTTCATGTTGCAAATCACCGTCACTGGTCATATCCGCTCCCAGATATGTGAACTGTCTGCCTGGCCTGTTCAACGACTTTCCCCTCTATTTCTAGTTTGCACCTCACTGGCTCTTTGGATGTTACGAGGCATTTAGTTTGCTTGTATTTTTAAGCATATTTAATCGTTTGGCCTCTTGGTTTAAAGCGTGGCGAAGTCTCTGTAGGTCGTCTTCTGAATCAGTGATTAGTGCAGCGTCGTCAGCGTAGCGGACAGTGTTGAAGTATATTTTATATCCTGCTGTTCTTGGTAGTTTCTCTGTTCTTTATCCATAACCAGATTAAATATAAAGGGGCTGAGGTAATGATCTTGCTTTATTCCTCTGTTTATTTCTATGGTTTCAGATGTGAGGGTTCCTATTGTGATGTTTGTTATGCAGTGTTGGTTTACGTCGGAAATTAGTTGGATTAGTGGTGGGTGGTCTCTTTTTTCTATGATGAGCTTGATGACGTCAGTGAGGAACTCGATCAAAAGATTTGATCATATCAACAAAGCATAGGTAGGCTATTATTATATTATTTAGATTTCTCAGCAATTTGTCTGACTATAAAAATCGCATCGACGGTTGATCTGTTTTTACGGAAGCCTTGCTGTTCTTCTCGAATCTGTATTGTTTTTCCAAATTTTTCTAGTGTTAGTTTAGTGAATGTCTTGAGCATGCTGTTAATAAGGGTGATGCCATGGTAGTTCTCTGGGGATATTTGTGCCCTTCTTAAATTGTTGTGCTCTTTCTCAATTCATTTGGGATTTTTTTTTATTTATCATGTGCTTGAATATGTTTTTAATTTCATTTTGTAACTTTGTTCCTCCATATTTCAGCATTTCGTTGGTTATTTCATCAGGGCCAGGACTTTTCCGGTTTTTAAGTGGTTTTAAGATATTCTTCGAATAGACTGTCCTCGAAAGGACAGTTCTTCAAATGAATAAGTTATCGAATGATTAGTTATTCGAAGCCCCGTCAAAGCAACTGATATGTCCTTGCATTTTACAAATTCCTATTTATTTAATTCTACTAAGTTAAATATTTAATAAGCTGTTACCGAAACGAAAAATTATAATAAAGAGGTGGATCTTTCGCGGGTTAGCTCGAATTCCCAGCGTATGAGTCGTTAATATATTTAAATTGATAGCTAATCTAAACATAATTATTGTATTCGTAGAATTGACCATTCGAAGAACTATGTATTTTTCCAGTTTGAATTTCTAAACCTTTTCAAAATCCTGCATAATTTAAATAGGCTAAGAAAAATAACACAATTATCCTATACGTAAGTATACACGCAGACCGGATGCAAATGCAATAGATTGCCTTTTGCTTTAATATAAAATACGATTATTACCTAAATTGCTAGTGAATGCTGAAATAAATGAAAAACCAGAATTTGCGTCAATGTATTGTACTTTACGAGCATATGAATTATTGCTCAATGCAGTCATTATAAAAATAACCTTAAAATGGTTTTCGCAATTTTTCTATTCTAGTACGTAGACGCAATGAATAAATTGTGGTTTCCTGTAATTAGCATTTCCTTTTTATGGTCTATTTTATATTTATCTGACAAGGACATATTAGATGCGAAAGCTAAAAGACTGGTTTCTGTGTCAACAACAGAAGGTATTGATGCGTTTTATGATCGGCGAATCGTTCTAAAATTGATTATAGATACTTTGGACATTTCAACATGTTACTCTGATGGCCCGCTCAGACTAACATCTCTTTCGGTATTCATCTGATCTATCAGAAAGCTGAGAACATAACAAGACAACCCTTTCGGTTCAAACAATTATTTTCTTCCATGATTTACTCAATCTATCTGGAAGCTGAAAAGTAGACATCTTGAATGAACTCGTTTTTCTTATATTGAAATAGCCGACTGTCCATCATATAAATACCCTGAATTGGTCCTTTCCGATTTTATCTACGTCTATGTTTTAGTTATCTACCAAAGAGCTGACAAACAATGTACTGGACAAGCATCCCATATTATGAACTCGTTTCTTATGTTGAAATCGCCCACCACCCATAATGTTACCATTGTTCTTCTATGTTTTATCCAATTTACTAGAAAGGTGGGAAAGCATGACTAGTCAATCATCTCATGTGAACTAGTTCTTCTATGCATTAGGAACTCTGTATTAATCCTATCGGTCACTTGTCTCCCTCTATGTTTTATCAAATCTGCCCAGGGACGGCTTAAGACTTCTTGAGGCCCTGGGCCTAGATGTAAGAGGAGGCCCCCTTGTCTACGGGGGAGGGGCTGCCCCCCTTCCCTGGGCCCGCTCCCACCCCGTCGCCTCATGACATGCGCCGCAGGCGAAAATTTTCGTAAATTTCAAGGTCATTGTCAACACAAGGTCAAGGTCATAACTTTTGCAGAACTTAAATTTTTTAGGAAGTCCGGGCACACTTACTGTAAAACCAAAAGCATAAATTATTATTGGAATTGTTCTTCAAATAAATATTACAATTATTATTTTTTCCGTTAAAAGTTACTTACATCTGTCTCCGACCATGTTTTATCTCCTTCAAAAACTACACATGATGAATAAAATAGGTAATTAATTTTTTTTATTGCATCCAAAAATCCAAATGCAAAAGGCAACTTACCGCAGTAGATATTTCTTCCAATGCGGGATTAAAAAGTTTACCGGCTCTCTGGAACGGGTAAACCAGCGCCTTTGCCAAATTAACACGTCGGATAGTTTTGATCGGCAGTGAATTGATTAAATTATAAATTGTTTAAGATTTAATGTACCTCTAATTTGTGTGACATTGGGATTCTTTTTAATTATTTTTTTCTTTGTAGTGTATTTAGAAAATCTTTTAGCGTTCACTTAAGTAGGCGGAGCCCCCCTTGATATAGGTACATTTGTTTCAGCAAAAAAGTATCTTATCTCTTATAGGGAATAAGACATTAATAAATAAGAAAAAATAACTTTTTTACTAAAATGTAATGTATATTGTGGAAACTTTTCTAACAAAATAACAAATTATAATTAACAAATTACAAAGGTCGTTTTCTACATTTGCAGAAGCAAAATCGTGGATTATATCTTCAAAATCAATGGTTTGTAAAATTTCGCTTTGAATACTCATCAATCTTAGGTTATTCAATCGTGACTGGCTCATGCGGTTTCTAATTTCGCTTTTGACTATTTTAAGTTTGGAGAATGAACGTTCCCTGCTTGCATTGGTGACCATCATGGACAAAAAAATTCTCATAGCAATTTCAATGTTTGGAAATACTGTGAACATATTTTCTTTAAACATATATGTATAAAGCGTACCGATTCCAATAGACTTATCATCTCCATCTTCTGTTAGTTCATCTTGATCATCAGTAGATTTAGATTTCTTTTTCTTATAATTTTTATTTTTCTTCCCCATTTCTACTTCCTGTTTTTTTAGTTTTTCAATATCGATGCTGATATAGGATTTGAAATGCTCACATTCCAAAATTAATTCATCGGTGTTAATGTCCTTGTCATAAAATTGTGACAGTTTTACGGCTTCTCTTGAAATTTCAATTTCAGTTAGGTCAGAAAATTAAAAAAAAAACCAAACTTTTCAAATATTTGTTCATATTTTTGACCACGTTTTTCAATATTTGAAATTAGACAGATTATTGGTAGATAGGTTTCGACTCTAAATTTCTGACTGCTTTAAAGAGTATAACGTCGGTGTTTTTATTTTCGGTACCTTCAAGGAAAGTTACTTTGACACTTCGTTGTTTTACTCGTTTCTGAGTATCGCGGTACTCCTTTATAACTGATTTTTCTCTGGCTTTTGATTCATAAGAATTAAAAACGTCTCTCTTTTTCTTGATATATGTCATCAACGATTTAAAAAGTTTTACAGTTGTAGACAAATTTAAGTTTTCCTTTTGGACGAAAAAATTTACTTTGTTAATCCGAGTCAAAAGATCATTCCAAAAAATAGTTAAGAAACTGGTTTCTAATTCATCCATCTTGCTATTTATTGTTTTTGCATTAAGACGTGTATCTGCTGATTGCAATTTGTCATTACTTAAGGTAGCAAGACTCATTTGGATTTCTTTGTATCCACAATTTAAAGCTGTAACTGCATCTTCACGTGCAGACCAACGTGTTTTTGATAAGCTTTTCAGTACTTTATTATCAGAACTTAAATTTAAGTTCATTATTTCCCAACGGAATGATGAAGAAAATAAATTGTAGAGGTTTTCAACAAAGTCAATGTAAATTGTGACATTCAAGTTGCATTCTACCGCTTGGACGCCAATTAAATTTAAAAAATGTCCTGCGCATGGTACGTAGGTACTTAACATATTTATTTTTTTGTTTAAGTCGAGTTTGCAGTCCTGAATACTGACCTGACATATTCGACGCATTATCGTATGACTGACCACGACAGTCATCTAGCAAAATTTTATTTTTTTCTAAAAATGAAACGACAACATCTGCCAGATACTCTGCTGTATGACCATGAATATGAATAAATTGTAAAAATCGTTCAATGGATATAGCATTTTTGACATATCGTAAAATAAATGTTAGTTGATCGGCATGTGTCACATCCGGTGTAGAATCAACAGAAACAGAATAATACTTGGCTTTCTGTACTTCAGTGACGATGCCATTAATTGAATGAATTCCTCACAAATTGTAGCTGATAAATACGAAGGGCTACCTTTTCCAGCATTACCATACTTCTTTATGTGCTGATCCAAAAATGGATCAAATTGACTAAGCAATTCCAATGTTCCTAAATAATTTCCGTTTTTAACTGAACCTATATTTTCATTTTCTCCTCTAAAAGGAAGTCCTCTTGAAGCTAAAAACTTTATGACAGCTACTATTCGCCTTAACACCTCTTTCCAGTATTGACGTTCATCATTAAATTGCCTCGTTAATTGGGTTAATTGGGTATCTATACGGCCAGATACCCTTAAGCGACTCTGGTAGGTCATCATACAGTTCCTGTGTTCAGGAGAATTTTCATGTTGCGAGGCAGCCATACCTGTATGCTTCCAGTCATTGAATCCAGTGCTGGTAAATGCAGAAGAAATGGATGAAAACAATTTACACACAAAGCAGTAAACCTTTCCTTTTGACGGAGAATAAATAAGCCATTCGCGATCTACAACCTCCCCGTTACGTAACTGTCTCTTAAACAACCATGCCCATAGGTTTCTTGTTTTAGTATTACTTCCTTCTATGTATAAACGCGCTGTTTTTCGGAAAGTGGAATCTCGATTGGCACAAGCTGATGGACCTTTATCAATCCAATAGGACTGTAATTTGTCGACAGATAGAGGCCATAGACCTGGATCCGTACTTTCAATATCATCATTAACTTTATTAATTGCACTTTGCTCCTGATCAGCTTCGGGTTCGGCCTATGTACCCTCAACGTCCGTCACTTCGGTGATCGAAGAAATCGTTTCTTCATGAACATTTTCAATATTTTCATTATCATCACTTATGCTGGCACTGGTAGATGCGCAACTTGTATCGACTACTTTATTGAAGAATTGGGTAAGTTTGGGTAGTTTATTAATTTTTTCCCGAGGGCGGCCAGGCCAGACAAAACACCAACACCTCTTTGTCGTTGACAATGTGCCGACGCCGACTATTTTTTTTTATTATTAAACGACAGCCGAATTTGTGCCTCCTGGTCCTATTAAATTGAACTGATAATAGATGAATAGAAATATTGTTCTCTTGCTTTTGAGATTTTGTATTAAAATTCTAGTTAATAGTTAAAGGTTGATATATTTTATTGAAGGGGGTGTTTCGTGGTCTTTCTGAAACTAATTATGTTTTATGATTAATGGAAATCAAAATTTTTTTTGAGTTTTTACTGATAATATTAATAACTTTTTCTCTACACGCTACTTTTTTTTTCTATAATTTTTTTTAATTTTTTTTTTTAATTAGGCGTAGGCTTAGCGAGGCCCCTTTGGCGCCGGAGGCCCTGGGCCCGGGCCCAGCCGGCCCATGCCTTAAGACGTCCCTGAATCTGCCAGAAAACTGAGAAAATATAACTGGATAAATAACTCATAGCTTCAAGTTCTTCATATTGAAATGGTCGACCACCCATTTTATTGCCAGGATTGGGACTCTTCATACTATCATCAACTTCTATGTTTTATCCAATCTACCAGAAAGCAGAGAAAGCACAACTAGATAAGCATATCATTATGTTCTCTTATTTTATATTGAAATCCATCATATTACCTTGACTTGGCCTCTTCGTACTATTTTCAACTTTCATGTTTTAATCAATTTATCAGAAATATAGGCAAACATCTCGTATGAACTCTTATGCTTATTAAAAGCGGCTATCTCCCTTCATATTACCCTAATTTAGCCACACCAGACCACAGATTGTTATCACCTTTCATGGTTTACCCAATTTACCAGTAATATACAGGAACCTTACATGAACTCGTTTTGCTTATTGAAATCGTCGACTACCCATGATATCCTAATTTTGGCCCCTTCACATTATTAATCAAAGAAACATAACTATAGGCAGAACTCGTTTTTCATATTGGAATCGCTGACCAATCCTCATATTGCCCTTATCTGGACCCTTCCGATTATCATATATTTCCATAATTTATCTAATCTACTAGGAAACTGAGAAATCATTTCTAGGCCAGCATCCTATATTGCTAATGAACGTTAAAAGAACTGAAATCCAGGATTTGCCCAATGTACTGTACTTTACGACCTATATGAATTTTTCAATGCAGTCATTATAAGAATGACCTTGGTATGATACGGTATGATAGGTAGAGGGGTCGCTCGGCAAGATTTGCCCCTCAAATCGTCGACAACAATTTATCTTTTGTGTATATCCTTCTATTTTACACGAAAATTTCTATCTCTTTTGAGAACCTCAGAATATTTCGAGGCTTGAGCTTTTGTAGATCTCCAGGTGCCACAAGGGCATTTTCGAGATGTATCAACCTTTGGCGAGTCAGTGCCTGACATTCGCAGAGTAAGTGCTCTCACGTTTCAGCCATAGTTTGGCAGAATCTGCATTGTTCGTCAGTGATTTTCACCATTTTCTTGAGGTGGTACCTCCAGGGGCCATATCCAGTGAGAGATGAGTCTTTTGGCCTGTCTCTGCTCAAGTGCATTAACCCAATGTGTCGCTTTCCGCCTTTTTTCCCTATTTGGAATAGCCTGTGAGCACTGATAATCGCCTCCCTCTTCACACTGAGATGAAGAGGAGGCATGTTCAGCAGTACCTCTAAGGCTGCGATAGGGCACGTTGACATTGCCCCTGTTATTCCCAGGCATATCAGCCTTTGCACTTTATTAAGTTTGGTCCGAGCGGTGACCTGCTGGGTTTTTGGCCACCATACCAGCGAGGTAGTATGAGCTTTATTATTGTTTGATAGATCCAATATACCATCTTTGTTTTTAGGCTCCATGTCCTGCCAGCTAGTTTGCGGCATGTCCAGATTGCCGCTGTGGCTTTAGAAATGGTGTTTCTGTGTTCCAGGTAAATTTACGGTCCAATCTGACCCCTAAATATTTTACCTCGGTGGAAAATGTTGACTGTGTTCCGTGTAGAATGGGCGCTCTCATTTCTAGCTTCCTTCTTTTTGTAAACGGGGCAAAAATGGATTTCCTAGGATTTAGGGAGAGTCCCTCCCCTTCATTCCAATTATTGATGGTGTTTAGGGCATTTTGCATGCGGTTTGAAATTACGCCTTCATGTTTGCCCTTTATTATTACTACTAGGTCGTCTGTGCAACCTAGAACTATAAACTATAAATCCAGCTCTCAGTAGGGGAAGTGGGGGGGAGAGAACACACCCTTAAGGGTTCCCTTTCACTGTGCTGACGGTTGTTGACGCTCTGTTTAACTATCATCTTCTTCCATATTTCATTCAATCTACCAGGAAGCTGGAATATTGAAATCGTCAAACATCCATCATATAAATACTCTGAATTGGTCTTTTCTGATTTTTTATCTGCTTCTATGTTTTCACCATTTACCAAAAAGCTACCAAGCATCGTACTGGGCAAGCATCTCATATTATGAACTCGTTTTTTTTTTTGTTGAAATCGCCCACTATCCATCATGTTACGCTGGTCCAGATACTAGAAAGCTGAGAAAGCATGCCTAGGCAAGCATCTCATATGAACTGGTTTTTCATATTGAAATCGTCACCACCCATATATTACTCTGGTTTGATCCTATCGGCCACTTGTCTACTTCCGTGTTTTATCCAGTCTACCAAAAACTGAGAAAATATAACTAGATAGGTAGCTCGTAGCTTCATGTTTTTATATTTAAATTGTCTACTACCTACTATCATCAACACAGTTTGATCCACAAATCCAAACCCAATTAACCCAAACTAACCCAATTATCGCACTTAATGCATCATCAGGAGATGATTAGAGAACATGGTTAGCGAAACGCGCGTCGACTGCAAATTATGTTTCGGTATTGTGGATAAAATTCTGTTTTAGTGCATTTTGCCAAAGAACCCCTAACTTTACCATCAACTTTAATATTCTATCCAATGTATGAGAAAGCTGAGAAAACATATCTAGACAGATATGTCATTATGTTCTCCCATTCACACTATTGCCAACTTTTTAACTTTCATGTTTTATCCAATTTACCAGAAAGCTTCGAATGGATAACTAGGCAAACATCTCGTATGGACTCTTTTTCTTAATAAAGTCGTCGTGCTTCTTTCATATTACCCTAATTTAGACTCTCTAGACTACAGACTATCATCAACTTTCACACTTTATCCAATCTATCAGAAAGTGAAAAATATAGCTAAACAAGCATCTTATATGAACTCGTTTTGCTTATTGAAATAGTCGACTACCTATCATGTTGACCTGATTTCGCCCAACTATCAATCAGCCTGAATGCTGAGAAAACATAACTACAGGCAAGATATGAACTCGTTTTTCGAATGGAATCGTCGGTCAGCGATTATATTGCCCTGATCTGGACCCTTTCGACTATCATTTATCTAATCTGATAGAAAGCTCAGAAATTATTTTTAGGCTAACACTCATATCCACAATGCCGAAACAGAATTTTTGTATGTACTCAGCGAGCGGGGGCGCGCGTTTCGAGCATCACGAGATGATTAGAACCCCCCTTAATATTTATCATTTATCTATTATTAGAACTGTTTTAATCATCATGGTTAGCGTTCTGTCTCGGTATTGTGGATAAAACTCATATGAATCGTCGTCCATCCATCATCCATCGTATTACCCTGATTTGGCTCCATCGTTAATAATTCAACCAACGAAAAAGCTGGGAATATGTAACTGTTAATGGGAAGCAATCGAGTTCATATTATGAGAATATTAACTGGTTTTTCATGTTTCATCTAGCACCATTATCCTGATTGGGCTCCTTCAGATTATAATCGGTTATAATCTAGATTCTAGATTCACGATTTATGCAGTCTAGCAGAAAGTATAATTAGACAGGCCATTGAAATTCATAATACTGCAAAGACATTAAGATACCATTAGTTTAATGGGTTATTCCTCAAGCAAATGATTGGGTTTCGATATATAGCGGGCCAAAATTTTTATAAATATTATTATTACCATCATTTTAAAATAATGCATCCAAAGGTAAAAAATACAAGTAAGCTTTCGGGGCAAAATTTATTCATGCCCTCTAAAATTAATTATTTTTTAAAAGAAAGCTAAATTTTGGCATACAGGTTGATTTTATGGGATAGGGGATCGATAAGAAGGGATTTTTCAAAATTCAATTTCCAAGTGATTGAAACAACCTCAAAAATAGTTGCTTTCTTGACAATCCGCGAAACACGTCATGTTTATTTCTATATATATTGTATATTTGAGAGAGTAATACCAAGGCACTGAAATATATCAACATCTTCCCTTTACCTAGTGGGGTAGTTATGATGAGAGGCATTTGTGTTGTAGTCATGAGGGTGCTTGGGTATTAGTTTAATACACACACACAAAAATGATATAGGAGCTTAATTTTCAATCAGGTTGGGGAAAAGCGCCACCTGTGACTGGTTTCGACTTCGCAAGTCTCGTCAGACAGGCTATCGGATACCTCCCCGAATCCAATCGAAAACACAAGCTCTCATATGAATCAAAGTTGTTATAGACAAGCGGTAAGATGTTAAATCGCACTCCCTCTGCAGTATGCTGCTAGAAGTTTTAAAAATCTCAAAAATGTTTCGTAAGCTGATTTTGATATTTACAAATCATATATTATAGACCAAGAAACACCATATTTTTATCAAACAGTCCTACCGAGTACAAAATGATTTTTGCTTGTGGTTACTACCTGCGAAGGATGAGCCGATACATATCAAAATCAGTTTACGAAACGGTTTTCAGATTTTTAAAACTTCTAGCAACATACTGCAGAGGGAGTGCGATTTAACATGTTACCGCTTGTCTATAACAACTTTGATTCATATGAGAGCTTGTGTCTTCGATTGGATTCGGGGAAGGTACCCGATAGCCAAACATTGTCCAATGCTATGTCCCAACATCAACAAGCACGGAAGATGAAATAATCGATTTCTACAACAAACTAGAACGAATCATGCAAGAGTTACTCAGCAGAGAAATAACTCTGGTACAGGATGATTTTAGCGCCAAAATTGGACAAACCCAAGAAGACGAACAGGTAAAAGATCTCGTCGGCAAATATGGACTAGGTGCCAGGAATGAATCTAGACAAAAACTCGTGGAATTTTGTATTGTAAAAAATCTAGCTATCACAAATAGTCCCCCACCACCCAAGACGTAGGTATACGTGGACATCCCCAGGTAAACAATCAATACAGAAACCAAATAGACTACATTCTAGTACAAGCAAGATACATGGAGATCCAGTATTAATAACATCAAAATCCTACCAGGTCTGGAGTGTGGCAGCGATCACAAGCTTCTATTAGCTCTGGTAAAAACACATATTAAATCCCCGAAAGCTAAGAAAAAAACTTCATCGCTGAATTCTGAAAGCATGCATCGGTTTCAGCAAAAACTAAAAAACTAGAAAAATTGGAAAAAATTCCAAACTACACTGATTATAAAGATTCAGAAGCAATGTGGCACACTTTCAAAGCAAATATGATAGAGGCCAAAGAGGAAGTAGAAAAACAGAGAATCACAGAGACAAAAAATACGCAGTGGATGACTGATGAAACATGAAATGCGGTGAAAGAAAGTAAGATCTTCAGAAGAACAGGCTTACAGAGTGAAGAATAGAAGGTCGAATACCAGAACTTGAATAGAGAGATTCAACGCCTGAGTAGACGGAATAAAAATCAACACTACACAAAAAATTTGCCAAGAAATTGAAAGACGTCATAACACCAGTGAAATACGAGATTTTTTCCAACGAATTAATGAAATCACCAGAAAATTCAAGCCAAATATTTGGAAAATAGAAAATGAAAATGGCAAAGTAATTACTGAAATAGATGAAGTCCTTGAAGTATGGCAACAGTACTGCAAAAACTTGCACGGAAACGAAGACTCTGACGAAAAACTGAAGGAGTTATCTTCCATTGGGGATGTGGAACGAGAACCTGATCTTTTGAGGTGCGAGGTAGAGCAAGCCATTTGCTACCTAAAATATAATAAAAGCAAAGGCGAAGACAACATAAGCGCAGAAACGTTAAAACAACTTAATGCAGAAGGCATTAATCTTTTATGGAAAATATGTAACAACATATGGCAACAGGTCAACGGCCAAATGACTGGAGCACATCTACCTTCATCTCATTGCATAAGAGAGGGTCCAGTCAAAAATGTAATAACTATAGAACCTTGCACTTGTCTCACATTCCAGCAAGGTCATGCTAAGAATTTTACTTTCACGTCTTAGATATTTTCTGGAATGGCAGATCCCACAAGAACAGGCTGGCTTCGTTAGTGGCTACTGGACCAGAGAACAA
>MU192447.1:0-10079 GCA_016904865.1 Pissodes strobi
TAAGATCACATATAAAATGTTAATACATTACAATTATTTTCTATAATAGTTTGAATAGTTTTACATCTAAAAATTTTGGGTACAAAGTATATGACGTTGAGTGACATACAGTTACTAATTGATTGACATATATCAAATTAGAACAACAATTAAAAATAAAATACATAATGCATACCTTGAGAATACGTTAAAAAGATAAAATTGTCAGTGTTAATACCTAACGAACAGCTGGGTTTATGTTGTTCCCGGAATCTAAATACGTAAACTTTGCTTTTTCGATATAAATATAATTGATTTTTTTATGTTTTTTTTTGAAATGAGATATTGTATTTGGTGTTGGAATTTTAAGGATTAGATTAATATTAATTATTTGGTGAGTGTTAGAAATTATTTTATTAAGGTATGATAAATTTGGCTTAAATTATTAATATCTGTTCTGTCGTTTACTGCGTTCATTTCTTTTTTTATGTGTCCCATTTCTTTAAATGACAGTTTAAGGTAATTTTGGTCTTTTGCTAAAATTTTACCGTTATTAAAATTAAATTCATGATTGCTGTCCCTTGCGTGCTTGTGTAAGGCTGTTGAAGCATTCTTTGTATATTTATGTCCATTTAATCTGTTACATAGACATTGTGTAGTCATTCCTATATACTTTTTTTTAACTATATACTTTTAAACAACGAACTTTTAAATTCTACAATAACATACAAAACCACAAAGTTGACAATAATAACAACCAAAACAACAGATACTTAACATTGCCGTACACCCAAGAATTATCTGAAAAAATTAAGCACATTTTATCAAAACATAATATAACGGTCTGCCATAAAGCTCAAAATACACTGAAGAATTTATACACCCCTCTGAAAAGTAAAGACCCAATAAAAAACAATCTAATGTAGTTTACTGCGTACCATGTCTAAATTGTCCAAAAAAGTATATAGGAATGACTACACAATGTCACAGATTAACCCAACATTAATCTGTGACAATGTGTATGTAACAAATTAGAAATTAAATGGACATAAATATACAAAGAATGCTTCCACAGCCTTACACAAGCACGAAAGGGACAGCAATCATGAATTTAATTTTAATAACGTTAAAATTTTAGCAAAAGACCAAAATTACCATAAACTGTCATTTAAAGAAATGGTACACATAAAAAAAGAAATTAACGCAGTAAACGACAGAACAGATATTAATAATTTAAGCCAAATTTATCATACCTTACAAAATATTTTCTAACACTCGCCAAATAATTAATATTAATCTAATCCTTAAAATTCCAACACCAAATACAATATATCTCATAACAAAAAAAAGATAAAAAATCAATTATATTTATATCGAAAAAAAGCAAAGTTTATCTATTTAGATTCCGGCAACAACATAAACCCAGCTGTTCGTTAGGTATTAACACTGACAATTTTACCTTTTTATTTTTAACGTATTCTCAAGGTATGCATTATGTTTTTTATTTTTAATTGTTGTTCTAATTTGATATATGTCAATCAATTAGTAACTGTATGTCACTCAACGTCATATACTTTATACCCAAAATTTTTAGATGTAAAACTATTCAAACTATTATAGAAAATAATTGTAATATATTAACATTTTATATGTGTTCTTAACTTTATTTTAAAAGATTACTCTTATTTGTAGATCAATAAATTAAGTTGATAAAGCCTGCCATGTTCAGGCGAAACGTCCTAAAAATATAGTTTTGATTCAAAATATGAACCTAATTCCCAAGAATATTTCAGTTTAAATATATACAGGGTGGTCCTTAAGTAATGGGACACAGAGCAACAGTAAATTATTCACCTCAAAACATAACGATTTAGCGCAATTTTTATAATCCGAAAAATTATAATAAGACAGATACAGGGTGTCAAAGTTAAAAAAGTTATTTCGAGTTTTTTAGATATTTTGAAAAGTTTACGGAGTATTGGGTTAAAATTTAGTGTAGGGGGGTTTTTTGGGGCGGGAAATAACAATCTGGGCTCATTTTTCTTCTATCGGATAGAGGGCGCTACGAGCAGCACTTTTCTTACTTTTGAACTGCAATAACTTGTCACTAGGTATAATAAGACTTATCACTTCTAATTAATAATCTTACCACTTTTTTACGTAAAAAAGATACTCTTGTCAAAGAACGCTAAAGTTGATAGTTTCCGAAATATTTGCTATTTTAATGTAACATGTAAGGTAATACTTCTTATTTTATCATATATATTTAAAATGATTTTGTAAAAGTTTAACCAAAAAAATCGTTTTCCTCTTGTGAACTATTATAAACAAAAGTTTGAAATTTTGTGTTTTATTTACCCGTCAATTATTCAAAAACAACTTGTACTGAAGAATTCTTTCTGCTGGATCTCAAACAACGGACAGGTCATTGAGTATTAAAATAGTAAATATTTCGAAAAGTATCAACTTTAGCGTTATTTGACAAGAGTACCTTTTTTACGTAAAAAAGTCGTAAGATTATTAATTAGGAGTGATAAGTCTTATTGTACCTAGTAACAACAAGTTTTTGCAGTTCAAATGTAAGAAAGGTGCTGCTCGTAGCGCCCTCTATCCGATAGAAGAAAAATGAGCCCAGATTATTATTTCCCGCCCCAAAAAACCCCTCTACACCAAATTTTAACCCAATGCTCAGTAAACTTTTAAAAATATCTAAAAAACTCGAAATATTTTTTTTAACTTTGACACCCTGTATCTGTCTTCATATAAATTTTCGGATTATGAAAATTGCGCTAAATCGTCATGTTTTGAAGTGAATAATTTACTGCTGCTCTGTGTCCCATTACTGGATGGACCTAGAGATCAGAGTATCGGCTACTGATTGTATCTGAGAAGGATGATGGTGGGACTCTGCGTTTAAGTATCTATTGGTATGAGTTGGTTTCCTGTAAACTGTGTAGTCGATGGATAAGTCGTCTTTTTTTATAATTAAAAGGTCCAGGAAGGGCAGTTGACCGTTTGCTTCCACCTCAAGTGTAAACTGTATTCGGTGGTGTATTTTGTTGAGCTCTTCTAAGAACAGGTCTAGATTTGCTCTACCGTGTGGCCATATAATGAAAATGTCATCCACATATCGCTTCCAAAAGGTTGGCTTCATTTGGGCATTCTTCAGAGCTTCAGTTTCGAAGTATTTCATGAACAGGTTGGCGACGACTGGAGAAAGTGAAGATCCCATTGGGGCCCCGTCTGTTTGTCGATATATATTGTTCTCGTAAGAAAAGTAGGTGTTCTTGAGGCAGTGTTCTGAGAGTTCGATGACGTAGTGTGGAAAATCCTCGTTCATGGCTATTTGGTCTAGGGCTTCGTCGATTGGTATACTTGGATATAGTGATTTGATATCTAGGCTGGCAAGGATATCGTCTTTTTGTAGTTTTAGGTCTTGAATCATGTTGGTTAGATGTTTAGAATTTTTGACGTACGAGTCGGCTGTTTCACTGGCTGGTTGCATGATGTGTGCTAGGTATTTTTCTACGTTTTGGGTAGGCGAATCCACTGCACTTACTATAGGTCTTAAAGGTACTTCTTCTTTATGGATTTTTGGTAGTCCATACAGTTTGGGACATCTGCTTGATTTTTCTCGAGGGATTATGCGTTTTTCGACTTCTTGTCCTAAGTTGGCGGCCTTGATTTTGCTTTTTGTTGTTTTTTCCAGGTATGTTGTCGGGTCCCTTTGAGTTTGTTTGTAAGTGTTGTCTTGGAGAATTTGATTCATTTTGTTTTTGTATTCATCTGTGTTCATTACTACTGTGGCGTTTCCTTTGTCTGCGGGTAAAATCACAATATCTTTATTTATTTTTAAGTTTTTGAGCGCTTTGATTTCTGAGGGTTTGATGTTGGATTTTGGTGGTTTGCTGGTTCTTAGGACGCGGGCTACATCCTGTCGTATTATCTCTGCTTTTTCCTTAGGCTTCTGGTGAATGGATGTTCGAAATTATGTCCTCTGTGGGAATAGTTTTTGGTGTAACTGCGTAGTTGAAGCCTTTACTTAAAACTTGTTTTTCTTCTTCCGAGAGCTGGTAATTTGAGATGTTGTGTACGACCTTGTTGATTTCTGCCGGCTTTGTTTCATGTTGCGTCCTTTGTTGTAGATGGGCAAATTTCTTCTTTTGTTTGTTGGTTTTGTAGTCCATATCGGCTTCTCTTCTCCAAGTAGAGGTTTTATCGATGCTGTCCCAGAGTAGTGGATGAATCTGTCTGCTGAGTCGTATGTGGAGATCGTATGCTGATTTTTCTGTTTCTGCAAGTAGTCTTCGTTTTTCTCGATTCTGTTCCCGTAGGAGTGCTTTGCTGGCATTTCTTAGAATATCCTTTGCTTTTGTGGTTTTGAGGTGGTAAGACAGCTTGGTACAGGTAGGTAAAATATTGTTATCACGACATCTCATCAGGAAAGTTATGTCGCAACATAGTGTTGAAATCTTGGACCGTAGCGTTTCGAAGCGTCTAACTATTTTGATGGTCTCCTCCCCGTAGAGGTGTTCAATGTTGTAGCGTAGGTTTTCACGGATGGTAGAATGAACAAAAGTGTTATTCCGGGTTTCAATCCGTTCGTTAATAGAATTGGTAGTCTCACGACGTTTCGCCAACATCCCAGTTGGCATTTTCAAGTGTTGCTTCCTTCATGGCTGCTTGACTCGAACTGAGCGCTCTGGTCCTGTGCAGGACCTTTTATAGGCCTGCGTCTGCGCAGATTATATCTTGGTTCTGCTTGGATCTGTCCAACTTCCTGGGTTTCAGTTTGTTGTCTATGTGTTTGTTCCTCTGATGTGGTTGGTTTAGGTTGTTGTTTTTTGATGATACTTTTCCAGGTGTTGGAAATATTTTGTGCATCATCTCTCCTGTTGATATGTATTCTTTTTTCTATTTCTATGGCTTCTCTGATGGTACGTGTTCGAAAGTGCTTTATGGGAGCGATCTGTTTTGCTTCTTGGAAATTTATGGTGTGCCCTGTTTCTTGGTGATGTTGAAACAAAGCTGAGGTGGTTTGTTTGTTTTTTGTGCTGTTGATGTGCTCCTGTACGACGAAGCCCTAGACCAAATAGCCATGAACTAGGATTTTCCACACTACGTCATCGAACTCTCACAACACTGCCTCAAGAACACCTATTTCGAGTCTCTCATGTAGGTTACATCTGTTTGGCAAGAAAATGACTGAAAACGTCGGATTTAGGGTTTCCTCAGCCTAAATATGCGAAATAACGCATTTGCTTTTTGCGCATAACTACGTATACCTTTATAAATTTACGTGAAATGTCGCGGCCTTTTAAAAAGGGATCGGTCATTTCGTGAAAAAATTGTACTTAATTGTATTAAAAAATAATTTTTAAATACAGTTTTTCCGAATTTACCGGAGGACGTTTGATCTGAAGAATTGTAGATCTGGTAATTTTACACATTTTTGGATATACTTATTTGCTTTATGTCTAACCGTTTGTGAGAAAAACGACTATGATTCCAATTTTGGGAATAAAAATGTATTTTTCTGAAATTTTCGGGTAATCTCTGATCTGAAATGAAAACTTTGCACAAGCAAAACGTATGTCATCTAAAAAGTAAACTTTTTTCTTTAATACGGAAGTGGCACTAATAGTTTTGGAAATATTACACTTTAATAATTTTGTTCAAGCTCCTTTATCGTACAATATGTTCGAAGGTTAAGAAAAACCCGTAAATTACTTGACATCAACTGATAGATTTTCGAAATCTACATAAGATTCCAAGTATGTTATGTAGATTACATGCGTTCGCATAAATCCAATTTTGGGAATAAAAATGTATTTTTCTGAAATTTTCGGGTTATCTCTGATCCGAAATGAAAAGTTTGCACTAGCAAAACGTAGATCATTTTAAAAGTTAACTATTTTCTCTAATAAGTTTTGATGTGGCGCTAATAGTTTCGGAAATATAACACTTTATTAATTTTGTTCAACGTCCTGTAGCGTACAATATGTTCGAAGGTTAAGAAAAACCTGTAACTTCCTTGACATCATAGGATAGCATTTCGAAATCTACTTAAAATTTCGAGTCTCATGTAGGCTACTTGCGTTTCGCATGATAATGACCGGAAACGTCGGGTTTAGCGTTTTCTCAGCCTAAATATGTGGAATAACGCATTTCCATTCTTTATAACCAAGACGTCGGAAGTTTCGAACCCATTGGAAAGGATTGAAGCTTTTTGCGCATAACTGAGTATACCTTTAGAAATGGCGCGGTATTATAAAAAGGGATCGGTCATTTCGTGAAAAAATGTTAATTACTAAATTTGATTCAAAAATCATTTTTAAATACTTCCAAATTTTCAAGAGAACGGTTGATCTGAAATCAAAAGTGTATCAGAGAAGAATTGTAGATCTGGTAATTTTACACATTTTTGATATATACTTATTTGCTTTATGTCTAACCGTTTGTGATAAAAACGACTAGAACCTAATTTTGGGAATAAAAATGTATTTTTCCGAAATTTTCGGGTAATCGCTGATCTAAAATGAAAAGTTTGCACAAGCAAAACGTAGATCATCTAAAAAGTGAACTTTTTTTTTAATACGTTTTCGATGTGGCACTGATGGTTTCGGAAATATTACACATCAAAAGTTTCGAACCCATTCGCAAGGATTCAAGATATTTGCGCATAACTACGTATACCTTTATCTTTATCGACGATCTTCATCGAGTCTCCCATGTAGGTGCCATGCGTTTCGCATGAAAATGACCGGACAAAGGTTTCCGGTCATTTAGCGTTTTCTCAGCCTAAATATGCGAAATATCGAATTTCCACGTTTTATGAGCTAGACGTCGAAAGTTTCGAACCCATTCGAAAGAATTGAAGCTTTTTGCGCATCACGAATACCATTATAAAATTACCTGAAAAGTCGCGGTCTTTTAAAAGGGGATCGGTCATTTCGTGAAAAAATGGTAATTCTGACAGGAAAAGTGTATCAGATACAATTGTAGATCGGGTAATTCTACACATTTTTCGATGAAAAGCTTGCACAAGCAAAACGTATGTTATCTAAAAAGTAAACTTTTTCTTTAATACGTTTTGATGTGGCACTAACGGTTTCGGAAATATTACACTATTAATTTTGTTCAAGGTCCCTGTATCGTACATGTTCGAAGGTCAAGAAAAACCTGTAACTTACTTGACAGCAGCTAATAGATTTTCGAAATCTACGTAAAATTTCGAATCTCTCATGTAGGTGCCATGCGCTTCGCATGAAAATGCGAAGCCGAAATATGCGAAATAACGCATTTCCACGTTTTATAAGCAAGACGTCGAATGTTTCGAACCCATTCGCAAGGATTCAAGATATTTGCGCATAACTACGTATACCTTTATAAATTTACGTGAAATGTCGCGGTCTTTTAAAAATGGTTCGGTCGTTTCGTGAAAAAATGGTAATTATTCAATTTGATTTAAAAATTATTTCTAAATACAGTTTTTCCGAATTTACGAGACAACGGTTGATCTGACATGAAAAGTGTTTTAGACAAGAATTGTAGATCTGGTAATTTTACACATTTTTGGTAAATACTTATTTGCTTTACGTCTATTCGTTTGTGAGAAAAACGACTATGAATCCAATTTTGGGAATAAAAATTTATTTTTCCGAAATTTTCGGGTAATCGCTGATCTGAAATGAAAAGTTTGCGCAAGGAAAACGTAGATCATCTAAACAGTGAACTTTTTTCTTTAATAAGTTTCAATGTGGCGCTAATAGTTTCGGAAATATTGCCCTTTATTAATTTTGTTCAAGGTCCTGTGGCGTACAATATGTTCGAAGGTTAAATAAAAAAACCTGTAACATTCTTGACATCATTTGATAGATTTTCGGAATGTACGTAAAATTTTGAGTCCCACATGTAGGTTACATGCGTTTGGCATGAAAATGACCGGAAACGTCGGATTTAGGGTTTCCTCAGCCTAAATATGCGAAATAACATATTTCCACTTTTTATACGCAAGACGTCGAAAGTTTCGAACCCATTCAAAAGAATTGATGCTTTCTGCGCATAACTACGTATACCTTTATAAATTTGCGTCAAATGTCGCGCTTTTAAAAAAATCATTTCTAAATACAGTTTTTCTGAATTTACCAGAGAACGGTTGATCTGACATGAAAAGTGTATTAGACAAGAATTGTAGATCTGGTAATTTTACACATTTTTGGTATACACTTATTTGCTTTATGTCTGACCGTTTGTGAGAAAAATGACTATGAATCAAATTTTGGGAATAAAAATGTATTTATTCTGAAATTTTCAGGTAATCGCTGATCTGAAATCAAAAGTTAGCACAAGCAAAACGCAGATCAACTAAAAAGTTAACTTTTTTCTTTAATACGTTTCGACGCGGCTCTAATAGTTTCGGAAATATTGCACTTTATTAATTTTGTTCAAGGTCCTGTATCGTACAATATGGTCGGAGGTTAAGAAAATCCTGTAGATTTGACATCAACTGATAGATTTTCGAAATTTACATAAGATTTCAAGTCTTATGTAGATTACATGCGTACGCATGAAGATGACCAGAAACGTTGGATTTAGCGTTTTCGCAGCCTAAATATGCGAAATAACGCATTTCCACGTTTTATAAAAGCAAGACGTCGAAAATTTCGAACCCATTCGAAAGAATTGAAGCTTTTTGCTCATAACTACGTATACCTTTATAAATTTACATGAAATGTCGTGGTCTTTTAAAAAGATATCGGTCATTTCGTGAAAAAATGGTAATTACTCAATTAGAATCAAAAATCATTTTTAAATACAGTTTTTCCGAATTTACAGGAGAACGGTTGAGCTGACATGAAAAGTGTGTCAGACACGAATTGTAGATCTGGTAATTCTACACATTTTGATATATACTTATTTGCTTTATGTCTAACCGTTTGTGAGAAAATCAAACTTTGGGAATAAAATTATATTTTTCTGAAATTTTCAGGTAATCGCTGATCTGAAATAAAAAGTTTGCACAAGGAAAACGTATGTCATCTAAAAGTAAACTTCTTTCATTAATACGTTTTGATGTGGCACTAATGTTCCGTAAATATGATGTTCCATTGTGCTAGTGCACTAGGCACCTTGCACTATCGTGGATCTTGTGTCTTGTGTCCTGCCTAGTTAGTGATTTATGTTTCTTCCTTGATCTTGACGTGCGTTATTGGACTTGGATCATTGTTGGTAGTGGAACGCCTTGGAGCCGTTAGTGATGGAGCGAGTGTTGTTTGTATTTGCGATTGGAGCAGACGAGAGAATTCTCTCGTAGACACCTAGGAGAGGCTGATCGATTTGGATTTTGCAGATTTCTCCGCAAGTCCAAATCGGCCACCTCAGGATAGAACTGCACGTGATACACGGGGTGTTACCCCCTGACCCTACTTCTACGCATGGAGCCCATACGGCGAGCTACCCCGTGCAGTCCCTTAAAGCCTGTACACCCCGTTTTTAGGCGGGAACCCGGTCTAGGGCATCAGCGATGCTCTCGTCCTCAGCTGTTATTTAGATCATTCTTGTATGTTAGTGATTTTTGAAATAAAAAATTTGAGTGATTTTTGAAAATTTTTAGTTTGCAATTTTTTGGAATTTTGAAATTTTTGATTTTATGAAAAAAAACGAACCTTTTGGAAATTTTGAAAATTTTGATAATTTGAAAATTTTGAGATTTTGGAAATTTTGAAGATAAGAATGATATTGATATTGATATTATTATTTTTTTTTTTTTGGGTTTTTTTATTTTTTCTTGGTGTATTGTGTGTGTGATATAGTGTTCCGGTGGGAGTAGTAGACTTTTGTGTACTGTTCGGTTTGGGTGTGTGATTCTACTGAATAGTGTTCTTATGACTGGATTTGTATGATTGCGTACTTGTTCTAAGAATATTGTGTTTGCCTGCCAAGTAGGTGTTGATTGTGTCAATTTTGAGATCGTTGTGAATGTGCATTGCGAACGTACCAAGATGCGTTCACAATTTGTCTGAGTGTTTTGTTTTGGAATGTTTGTAGTTATTCTTTGTTGTTTTGCATGCATGTGTGTATACAATGGCATGAAAATG
>MU192447.1:10089-25219 GCA_016904865.1 Pissodes strobi
CCTATGGACCTCAGTTTGATGTACAAGGTTTTAACCAACAACTTGAAAATTCACTGGTTACATAATCAGAACTTAAATTACCATTTAAGTTCAGCAAAAATTATAGATAATTTTGATTAAATGACATTATGAACAATTACTGCTACTCAAGGTATTTCTTTTCTTTAATTAGAAATATGAAATTTAAAAGAAATAATGATTGAAATTAGAAATTTAAAAGAAAGTTATGAAACTTGTCCAACAGTGGCTCTCGGCAACTTCAAATAGAAAATCACTAGACTTTAATAAAAAAAAAAGAAGAACGAGGTATAACCTCTCTTAAACAAGTCTAATGACTCCAAATAGGTAACTTAATTTATTAAGATGGCCCTTGGCACATAAACAATAATTGGACGTAAATTACGTCTCAATTAATCAAAGATAAAGATAAAGATAAGATAATTACTATCTCGCTTTGAGATAGGAACTATGTTTATAGATAAAGAAAAAATCAACCAGGTAATTTTACACGTGCTTAACCTCTTTAATAAGCAAAGCAATACAGATACATCATGGATCAAACGTTGACACGATAAGCAATAATAATTATAGTTTAAAGCAAAAAATAATCTGAAAAAGTAATGAAATAAGTCTGAAAAGCGAAAAATTTACTATAACTAACAATATTGCTACGAAAAACCCAGAGAAATTCTACTATAAATTCAATTTACTACCTTCTACAGGAAAAGATAAAATCTGCTCTGCGAATCTTCCCAACAATATCGTCAAATCTAAATGAAAATATCTAAATAATATGTGTGACCGTTTAAAAGGATGAAATAATTCCGCTCTCGACAAATTTGGATTAAACCATTATCAAATTGCACGAATTTGACCAATAAAGAAACGCAACCATTCACCAAAAAAATCGGTATTTAACCTTAAGGTCACCAAAAAATTTAGAATTGTTGAAACCACAATTACTTAAAAATGCAATACAAAAGCCAAATATATCTAACTGAATTGGAAACAATTTTTAATTATAAATTTAAAGTATGAAAGGATTATTGAAAAATATGCAGAATGAATAGAATATTTTAAGATCAAAAATTATTAGGACTCACCGTGCCGACGTTTTAACACAAGATGAGCTGGAATTTTTTAAAACTGTATATATTCTAACCATTTAAAATTCAACGTTTTTTTTTTATTGGCCAGTTCAAAACACGTGACAACCGTTGTAAGAAACACGGCGTCAAGCTAAGCAAGCATTCAAGCATTGCCTATCAATATACTAAACATTGAACTGCCTATCAATGTACCAAACATTGAAAACCATTGACAAATAGGTAGAATAAATGGAGCGGAATAGACAAATATTTCATAACATTATATTTAACATATATTCCGTTACAGCAAGCCGTCGAAAGTTACGAACCCATTCGAAGGAATTGAAGCTTTCTGCGCATAACTACGTATACCTTTATAAATGAAATGTCGGGGTAATCGCTGATCTGAAATGAGCACAAACAAAACATAGATCATCTAAAAAGTTTACTTTTTTCTTTAATACGTTTCGATGCGGCGCAAATAGTTTCTGAAATATTGCACTTTATTAATTTTGTTCAAGTTCCTGTATCGTACAATATGTTCGAAGGTTAAGAAAAACCTGTAACTTTCTTGACATCAACTGATAGATTTTCGAGATTTTCGAAATCTACATAAGATTTTGTCTTATGTAGATTACATGCGTTCGCATAAATATGACTGGAAACGCCGGATTTAGTTTTCTCACCCTAAATATGAGAAATAACTCATTTCCAAGTTTTTTAAAAGCAAGACGTCGAAAGTTTCGAACCCATTCGAAATAATTGAAGCTTTTTGCGCATAGCTACGTATACCTTTATAAATTTACATGAAATGTCGCGGTCTTTTAAAAAGGGATCGGTCTTTTCGTGAAAAAATGGTAATTACTCAATTGGAATCAAAAATTATATTTAAATACAGTTTTTCCGAATTTACAAGAGAACGGTTGATCTGACATGAAAAGTGTATCAGACACGAATTGTAGATCGCGTAATTCTACACATTTTTTGTATATATTTATTTGCTTTATGTCTAACCGTTTGCGATAAAAACGACTATGAATCAAACATTGGGAATAAAAATTTATTTTTCTTAAATTTTCGGGCAATCGCTCATCTGAAATGAAAAGTTTGCACAAGCAAAACGTATGTCATCTAAAAAGTAAAATTTTTTCTTTAATTCGTTTTGATGTGGCACTAATAGTTTCGGAAATATTACACTTTATTAATTTTGTTCAAGGTCCTGTATCGTACATGTTCGAAGGTTAAGAAAAACCTGTAACTTATTTGACATCAGCTAATAGATTTTCGAAATCTACGTAAAATTTCGAATCTCTCATGTAGGTGCCATGCGTTTCGCATGAGAATGACTGGAAGCGTCTGATTTAGCGTTTTCTCAGCCTAAATATGCGAAATAACGCATTTCCACGTTTTATGAGCAAGACGCCGAAAGTTTCGAACCCATTCGAAAGAATTGAAGCTTTTTGCGCACAACTACGAATACCTTTATAAAATTAGCTGAAAAGTCGCGGTCTTTTGAAAAGGGATCGGTCATTTCGTTAAAAAATGATAATTACTCAATTGGATTCAAAAATCATGTTTAAATATAGTTTTTCCGAATTTACGAGAGAGCGGTTGATCTGACATGAAAAGTGTATTAGACAAGAATTGCAGATCTGAAAATTTTACACATTTTCAGTATATACTTGTTTGCTTTACGTCTATCCGTTTGTGAGAAAAATGACTATGAAGGTTAAGAAATACCTGTAACATCCTTGACATCATTTGATAAATTTTCGAAATCTACGTAAAATTTCGAGTGTCTCATGTAGGTTACATCCGTTTGGCATGAAAATGACCGAAAACGTCGGATTTAGGGTTTCCTCAGCCGAAATATGCGAAATAACGCATTTGCACTTTTTATCAGCAAGACGTCGAAAGTTTCGAACCCATTCGAAAGAATTTAAGCTTTTTGCGCCTAACTACGTATACCTTTATAAATTTACATGAAATGTCGCGGTCTTTTAAAAAGGGATCGGTCATTTCGTGAAAAAATGATAATTACTCAATTGGAATCAAAAATCATATTTAAATACAGTTTTTCCGAATTTACAAGAGAACGGTTGATCTGACATGAAAAGTGTATCAGACACGAATTGTAGATCTGGTAATTCTACACATATTTTATATATTTATTTGCTTTATGTCTAACCGTTTGCGATAAAAACGACTGTGAATCAAACTTTGGGACTAAAAATTTATCTTTCTAAAATTTTCGGGTAATCGCTGATCTGAAATGAAAAGTTTGCACAAACAAAACGTATATCATCTAAAAAGCAAACTTTTTCTTTAATATGTTTTGATGTGACACTAATAGTTTCGGAAATATTACCCTTTATTAATTTTGTTTAATCGTACAATATGTTCGAGGTTAAGAAATACCTGTAAAATCCTTGCCATCATTTCATCATATTTTCGAAATCTACGTAAAATTTCGAGTCTCTCATGTAGGTTACATCCGTTTGGCATGAAAATTACCAAAAACGTCGGATTTAGGGTTTCCTCAGCCTAGATATGCGAAATAACGCATTTGCACTTTTTATAAGCTACACGTCGAAAGTTTCAAACCCTTTCGAAAGTATTGAAACTTTTTGCGCATAACTACGTATACCTTTATAAATTTACGTGAAATGTCGCGGTCTTTTAAAATGGGATCGGTCATTTCGTGAAAAAAATGTACTTAATTGGATTCAAAAATAATTTTTAAATACTGTTTTTCCGAATTTACCGGAGAACGGTTGATCTGAAGAATTGTAGATCTAGTAATTTTACACCTTTTTGGTATATACTTATTAGCTTTATGTCTAACCGTTTGTGAGAAAAACGACTATGAATCCAATTTTGGGAATAAAAATGTATTTTTCTGAAATTTTCGGGTAATCTCTGATCTGAAATGAAAACTTAGCACAAGCAAAACGTTTGTCATCTAAAAAGTAAACTTTTTTCTCTAATACGTTTTGAAGTGGCACTAATAGTTTCGGAAATATTACACTTTATTAATTTTGTTCAAGGTCCTTTATCGTACAATATGCTCGAAAGTTAAGAAAAACCTGTAACTTACTTGACATCAACTGATAGATTTTCGAAATCTACCTAAGATTCCAAGTCTGTTATGTAGATTACATGCGTTCGCATGAATCCAATTTTGGGAATAAAAATGTATTTTTCTTAATTTTCGGGTAATCTTTGATCTGAAATGAAAAGTTTGCACTAGCAAAACGTAGATCATCTTAAAAGTTAACTTTTTTCTCTAATAAGTTTTGATGTGGCGCTAATAGTTTCGGAAATATTACACTTTATTAATTTTGTTCAACGTCCTGTATCGTACAATATGATCGAAGGTTAAGAAAAACCTGTAATTTCCTTGACATCATTGGATAGCTTTTCGAAATCTACTTAAAATTTCGAGTCTCTCATGTAGGCTACTTGCGTTTCGCATGAAAATGACCGGAAACGTCGGATTTAGCGTTTTCTCAGCCTAAATATGCGGAATAACGCATTTCAAATCATTATAACCAAGACGTCGGAAGTTTCAAACCCATTGGAAAGGATTGAAGCTTTTTGCACATAACTACGTATACCTTTATAAATTTACGTGAAATGGCGCGGTTTTATAAAAAGGGGCCGGTCATTTCGTGAAAAAATGTTAATTACTGAATTTGTTTCAAAAATCATTTTTAAATACAGTTTTTCCAAAGTTTCAAGAGAACGGTTGATCTGAAATCAAAAGTGTATCAGACAAGAATTGTAGATCTGGTAATTTTACACATTTTTGATATATACTTATTTGCTTTATGTCTAACCGTTTGTGAGAAAAACGACTATGAACCTAATTTTGGGAATAAAAATGCATTTTTCTGAAATTTTCCGGTAATCGCTGATCCAAAAAGTAAACTTTTTTCTTTAATACGTTTTCGATGTGGCACTTATGGTTTCGGAAATATTACACAACAAAAGTTTCGAACCCATTCGCAAGGATTCAAGCTATTTGCGCATACCTACGTATACCTTTATAAATTTACGTCGTATCGCGGCCTTTTAAAAAGGGTTCGGTCGTTTCGTGAAAAATGGTAATTATTCAATTTGATTCAAAAATCATTTTTAAATACAGTTTTTCCGAATTTACAAGAGAACGGTTGATCTGACATGAAAAGTGTATCAGAAGCATTGTACATCTGGTAATTTTAAACATTTTTGTTATATACTTATTTGCGTTTGTGAGAAAAACGACTATGAATTTAATTTTGGGAATAAAAATGTATTTTTCTGAAATTTTCGGGTAAACTGATCTGAAATGAAAAGTGCACAAGCAAAACGTAGATCATCTAAAAAGTCAACTTTTTTCTTTAATAAGTTTCGATGTGGCGCTAATAGTTTCGGAAATATTGCCCTTTATTAATTTTGTATCGTACAATACGTTCGAAGGTTAAGAAAAATCTGTAACTTCCTTGGCATCATTTGATAGATTTTCGAAATCTACGAAAAAGTTTAAGTTTCTCATGTAGGTGCCATGCATTTCACGTGAAAATGACCGGAAACATCTGATTTAGCGTTTTCTCAGCCTAAATATGCGAAAAAACGCATTTCCACTTTTTACAAGCAAGACGTCGAAAGTTTCGAACCCATTCGCAAGGATTCAAGCTATTTGCGCATAACTACGTATACCTTTATCAATTTACGTTGTGTCGCGGTCTTTTAAAAATGGTTCGGTCATTTCGTGAAAATATGGTAATTATTCACTTTGATTCAAAAATCATTTTTAAAAACAGTTTTTCTGAATTTACAAGACAACGGTTGATCTGACATGAAAAGTGTATCAGAAGCATTGTAGATCTGGTAATTTTACACATTTTTGTCATATACTTATTTGCTTTATGTCTAACCGTTTGTGAGAAAAACGACTATGAATCCAATTTTGGGAATAAAAATGTATTTTTCTGAAATTTTCGTGTAAACTGATCCGAAATGAAAAGTGCACAAGCAAAAAGTAGATCATCTAAAAAGTCAACTATTTTCTTTAATAAGTTTCGATGTGGCGGAAAGTTTCGGAAATATTGCCCTTTATTAAATTTGTATCGTACAATACGTTCGAAGGTTAAGAAAAACCTGTAACATCCTTGACATCATTTGATAGATTTTCGAAATCTACGAAAATTTCGAGTCTCTCATATAGGTTACATGCGTTTGGCATGAAAATGACCGGAAACGTCGGATTTAGTTTCCCCAGCCTAAATATGCGAAATAACGTATTTCCACTTTTTATAAGCAAGACGTCGAAAGTTTTGAACCCATTAGAAAGAATTGAAGCTTTTTGCGCATAACTACGTATACCTAAGTAATTTACGTGAAATGTCGCGGTCTTTTAAAAAGGGGTCGGTCATTTCGTGAAAAAATGGTACTTGATTGGATTCAAAAATCATTTTTAAATACAGTTTTTCCGAATTTACCAGAGAACGGTTGATCTGACATGAAAAGTGTATGACAAGAATTGTAGATGTGGTAATTTTACACATTTTTGGTATATACTTATTTGCTTTATGTCTAACCTTTTGTGAGAAAAGTGACTATGAATCCAATTTTAAAATGAATATTTATTTATTCTCAAATTTTCGAGTAATCGCTGATCTGAAATGAAAAGTTAGCACAAGCAAAACGTAGATCTAAAAAGTTAACTTTTTTTCTTTAGTACGTTTCGATGCGGCACAAATAGTTTTGGTTTGCAATTTATTAATTTTGTTCAAGGTCCTATATCGTACAATATGTTCGAACGTTAAGAAAAACCTGTAACTTTCTTGACTTCAACTGATAGATTTTCGAAATCTAAGCAAAATTTCGAGTCTCTCATGTAGGTTACATGCGGTTCACATGAATATGACCGGTAACGTCGGATTTAGTGTTTTCTCAGCTTAAATATGCAAAATAACGCATTTCCACCTTTTATAAGCAGGACGTCGAAAGTTTCAAACCCATTCAAAAGAATTCATGCTATTTTTCGCATAACTACGTATACCTGTATAAATTTACGTGAAATATTGCGGACTTTAAAAATGGGATCGGTCATTTTGTGAAAAAATGTAACTTCGTTGACATCAGCTAATAGATTTTCAAAATCTACGTAAAATTTTGAATCTCATTCGAAAGAATTGAAGCTTTTTGCACTTAACTACGTATACCTTTATAAATTTACGTGAAATGTCGCGGTCTTTTAAAAAGGGGTCAGTCATTTTGTGAAAAATGGTACTTAACTGGATTCAAAAATCATTTTTAAATACAGTTTTTCCGAATTTACCAGAGAACGGTTGATCTGACATGAAAAGTGTATTAGACAAGAATTGTAGATCTGGTAATTTTACACATTTTTGGTATATACATATTTGCTTTATGTCTAACCGTTTGTGAGAAAAATGACCATGAATCCATTTCTGACAATGAAAATGTATTTTATTCTGAAATTTTCGGGTAATCGCTGATCTGAAATGAAAAGTTAGCACAAACAAACCGTAGATCATCTAAAAAGTTGACCTTTTTCTTTAATACGTTTCGATGCGGCGCTAATAGTTTAGGAAATATTACACTTTATTAATTTTGTTCAAGTTCCTGTATCGTACAATATGTAGAGATTTTTGAAATCTACATAAGATTTTGTCTTATGTAGATTACATGCGTTCGCATGAATATGACCGGAAACGCCGGATTTAGCGTTTTCTCAGCCTAAATATGCGAAATAACGCATTTCCACGTTTTATGAGCAAGACGCCGAAAGTTTCGAAGTCATTCGAAAGAATTGAAGCTTTTTACAAAATTAGCTGAAAAGTCGCGGTCTTTTAAAAAGGGATCGGTCATTTGGTGAAAAATTGATAATTACTCAATTGGATTCAAAAATCATGTTTAAATAGTTTTTCCGAATTTCCAAGAGAACGGTTGATCTGACATGAAAAGTGTATTAGACAAGAATTGTAGATCTGAAAATTTTACACATTTTTAGTATATACTTGTTTGCTTTACGTCTATCCGTTTGTGAGAAAAACGACTATGAATTCAATTTTGGGAATAAAAATGTACTTTTCTGAAATTTTCGGGTAATCGCTGATCTGAAATGAAAAATTGCACAAGGAAAACGTAGATCATCTAAACAGTGAACTTTTTCTTTAATAAGTTTCAATGTGGCTTTAATAGTTTCGGAAATACTGCCTTTTAATAATTTTGTTCAATCGTACAATATGTTCGAGGTTAAGAAAAACCTGTAACATCCCTTGACATCATTTGATAAATTTTCAAAATCTACATAAAATTTTGAATCTCTCATGTAGGTACCATGCGTTTCGCATGAAAATGACAGAAAACGTCTGATTTAGCGTTTTCTCAGCCTAAATATGCGAAATAACGCAGGTCCACGTTTTATAAGCAAGACGTTGAAAGTTTCGAACCCATTCGCAAGGATTCAAGCTATTTGCGCTTAATTACGTATAGATTTATAAATTTACGTGAAATGTCGCGGTCTATTAAAAAGGGTTCGGTCATATAGTGAAAAAATGGTTATTATTCAATTTGATTCAAAAATAATTTTTAAAAACAGTTTTTCCGAATTTACAAGAGAACAATAATTACAAGATCAATCGACTTACCTGTAAGGAAGATCGATCGGAATTATCCGAGCATCTTCGCCGTCCCTCATTACACTTTGTAGTATACAACTTTTTCTCAATCGGTACAATTTTTAAAGAAGTTATCTAAAAACATGGTGATTCAGCCGACCCTGGCTAGCCGCTCGAGCTTATCGCCTTGATGCGTCATTACAATTTTGGATCGTGAGATTTTTGATTACATTGCATTTGGAGTGATAGGGAGAACATAAAGACTGGGTGGGTTTGTAATGAGGGACGGCGAAGATGCTCGGATAATGCCGATCGATCTTCCTTACAGGTAAGTCGATTGATCTTGTAATTATCCTTCGCATCTTCGCCGTCCCTCATTACACTTGTTTAAAGTATTTGCGATGTAATCTACATTAACTGAAAATTGCGATATTTCTGTAGTCCTAGATTTGTAAGGCCTTTTTATAAACTAAAATTCAAATTTATAACCATTAGATTTAATAACACACATATGAAGGTACATATATCATGTTCAACGCTTAACTGATATTAACCTTTAACTTATTTTTAATACTATACCAATATTCTTATGTAATATGATAACAAGTTGGTAAGTAAGTTATAATTGTAGCTCCATATTTATATGATTCTTTAGAAATTGTGGTTCAATAAACAAGATGCAAATCCAGTGGGATTACCCACGCCAAGTTTGTTATAGAATTTTGAGAATACTTTTGATTTTTCTGTCGAGCCACCTGTCTTCTGAATGGTTTGTAATGTAACTCCAATTCTTTGAGCTGCTGAAGTTGTCCCGTGTCGCGTGCTATGTGCCCCAAAGATTTCCGTGTTTATACTGCTGGCTCTTAGTATTAGCTTGACCCATCTGCTAATGGGTTGACTGCTGTCTGGGTGATAAAGCTTTTTGTGAGTGAGTATTACATTTTCTTTGGTTTTGCTACTTGTGGTATCAATTGCATCTGCAAATGCAACGATATATTAGCATATTTACAGTATCTGTGAATGCCGTAATTTTTGTTTTTGAACGGAAAAAATAGGTATGTTCACTAGCTGCAACTGCAATTGCAGACAGTGGAGGTACGGTCGATTGTATCTGCTAATACAACGAACTATTCACCTTTTATTGACTGGTAGCACCCTTTCTTCTTTTGTGCGTTCTATGTAAGTCTCTAATAGTGTGGCTATACATAGTTCAGGTTGATTGGTAAAATAAGGTAATATCAAATTAGGTTGAAGCCTGTTTAAGCCACCTGCTTTTATTTTATCCGGGATTCTGATTTCAATTATGTATTCATATTTAAAAATATTGTCTGTTTTTACTTCCGGGTTCTCAGTGTGTCGGTGTGCCGTTATTAGTATTAAGAGTGTTACTAGCTTTAAAGTTAGTTTTGTAGATTTAAGGATTCGTGAAGGTACATGCTCTTTAAGCGCTGTAGAACTGGGTAGGAATCCCAAGTAAGTAATTGAGTACTTTGGATTTGGGGGTCTTATGTTAAATGTTCCATTGAGAATTCCTTTTATAACCGCTTCGTCTTTTGTTTAATATTCAATATTGGAGAAAGTGCAGATTTGTGTGAGTTCATGGTAGAATAGGATGACTCCGAAGACAATTGAATGTTTAGGAGCTCAATAAGATTACGGTTTTGGTATATATTTGTTGGTGCTTACAAAACCACAAATTCCCCTATTTATTGTAAGTATTTCCGTCTTGCTTGAGGGCGCTATCTGTCAATGAACAAATAATCACTTTTATCGCTTCATTAGGTACGCTTTGTTATAGAAAGGCTCTCCTGACAATGAGGAAGTTTCATCAATTTTTTATTTTATTTTATTTTTTTTTTATTTTTTATTATTATTGCTGGTTTTGATAGCCTATGAAAAATAAGTGAACAAGTGTTTTTCTTTTTTCCATAAGCCAAAAAATGAGGCAGGTACAACGCCTTGACATGTGCTTATAACGTCATAATACACATGAATTGTTACGTCACACTATGCATAGTATATCTATATATACAAAACTAAAAACTGGTATAGCTCTTGTAATATTCATCTTAGTAGAAATACAAAACACGTATCGATTCCTTTTTCACTGTTCTATAGTTTGCAATAAAAAATAATCAGTTTAATTTCTCAGGAGACTTCCTAATTTCCCTACAGCCAGGGAAATTTTCTTCCACAATGGTTGTTTCTCTCTGCAAGGAGATGTGAGTAGGTATTTTTCAGGGTAAAAGATAATAGACTGTTCTGCCAGTAGGTCCCTTTTCTCTTGTATAAACCCGAAAAATGAGCATTGTTGCGCGGGAATAACTACGCTTTTTTCAGAATTTATATAAAACCTAAATCTTGTAATGTTTGTGTAATTTTATTTATACTTTTAAGCTCTCTTTTGAATTACCAATAACTAGCCAATCGCCTAAGTAGAGTACAGTTTTTCTACCCTTTAATTTTATATATCTTACAAACTGGTTTCAGTTTTGTGAAAATATATGGAGCTGTACATAAACCAAATGAAACACAATTAAATTGGTATAATACGTTGCAAACAACGAATCTAAATAACTTTTTTGACTACTGTGCATAGGGATAAGGAAATATGCATCTTTAAGATCAGTTTTCCCCAAGAATGCATATTTTGAAATTAAACTTTTTGCCGCCCTATGTAGTCTTCTATTTTGCTAACCGGAGTGGTGTCCTATTGAAAGGCATTTTATAATCCTGTACCCACTCTATTATTGAACTGTTTACCTGCCAATTTTGAACGTATAATTGTAGTTCAGACGGTTGGCTAATTAAATTATTGAAAGGGAGGGCTAAGGCACTAATCCCACGGACCATAGTGTTTCTGTAATTGATACAGTAGTTGTCTTGGCAGGATTTAGTACTCTCTTTGAGATTTAATTTTGATGGTCTGAGGATATTACAGTTGGCAGCTGGTGGATACTTCTCTATCATACTGTTTTTTTTTTCTCTTTTTGCCTATTAACAGCTTTACTTTGTTCAGGACCATCTGGTGCTTCTGATGTTGGTAAGTCTTGATTCGGATAAGCTATTTCCTCCGCTAGCGTGAGAGAATCTTCCAATGCATCTGCAAATGCAAAAGATTTTCCTTGGTTTTGCTACTTATTATATCGATTGCATCTGCAAATGCAACGATCTATTAGCCTAGTTACAGCATCTGCAAATGCTGCAATTTCTGTTTTTGAACAGAAAAATAGGTTCATGCATATGTTCACTACCTGCAACTGCAATTGCAGACAGTGGGTACGATCGATTGTATCTGCTAATACAACGAACTATTCACCTTTTTGCTTGCTGCTTAACCCTGGTTATGCTTTCGTCTGCATCTGCAAATGCAACGATTTTTTAGCATATTTACAGTATCTGCAAATACTGTTATTTCTGTTTTGAACAGAAACCAAGACTGTAATAATTCGCTACCTCCAATGCAATGATTTTATGTAAGAGGGTTGCAATAGTATGGTGGTTATTTGTTTTTGGTGGTTATTTGTGTTTGTATCTGCAAATACATAGCACTACGAGTATACCGTTTTATTTTTGTCAATACATATATCCTTTACATCGGCAAATGTAGGGATATAGTGTGCCTCTAACCACTCCAAATACACCTACTGACGTGGAGGCTGTTGGGGACCTTTCACATCTGCATGTGAAGGCCAATTTTAGTTAAAGTTATTCGCATCTGCAAATGCGAATTTGTAAAAAGGTATTGATATTATTTATTAACATCTCCTGCAAGCAATGTTTACTCCAATTTTTTTCCTTCACCGGTCGGCTCATATCAACACGAATTGTTTAAAAATAATGCGTTCCGATATACATCGCTTTGACAAAGCCGAACGATAACATTCCGATAAATTTATGACGAGCGGCTAAATCCCGAGTTGCAATCCAAAATCTGCGCGCGATGCGACACGAATCCATGTCTACGTCCTAGCAAAATTTCTATTAATTTACCTTTTTCCCTTAATTTTGTGTTACTTTGGGTTAGCCTTGGGTTAGTTTTGGTTAGCACTTGGTTAGTTCCTGTTGATTGATCCCCCGTTGCGAGCAAAGCGAACGGAGGGGCATGCAAAGCTATAATAATACCCAACTTGGGTTTTAGTTGCTCCTAAATTATGAGTCAGCTTGCCTTTGTGGCAAGGGTTAATTTCGTGAGAAAAGGGCACTCTTCGACATACTTAAAAAAAATTTTTTTTTTTGAAAATTATTTATTAATGCAGTAATAACAATAATTACAATAAACAACCGTTGTTTTGCAATATTTGCATCAAATCGAATTGTAGTTTATAGTCCCACATGTGGCCCATAGGGGGATCAATTATCGAAAACGTGATAATAATACGAAGGCACTATAACCATTTGTTTCTATTTTTTATATTCCTTTATATGGTAAAAACGTTTTATTCTATGTAAAACATTAATAAATGTGCAGGCCGACCGGTATATTTCCTTAGTCAACCTTTTTTGATTGTGTTATGTAACCACTTTTTGTGATTGAATAGTATTGCTTTGGTAGGACGTACGATTACGATTAGACGAGATTACTAGAGAACGATTCGAATAGCTCGTATCCGTTAACTTTTGCTTATTATTTATATTCATTTCGATATAATATATTTCAATTCCGAATATATTGTGTGATTCTGTGTATAATTGTGCACAGACGACAAATGTAACAATGTTTTGTCATGCCCACGTATATAAATAATGGTTTGTTAGTAATTTTTGACTGTAACCCGTTCGCACTCTATTTTATTCTAAAATAGTTAGTTTTAGAAGTTTGAGAGTATTTTCCATTTTAATTTTATTAAGTAAAAAATTAAGGGTTACAAGTGTCATATTTATTCATAATACTAAGGTAGCTTAGTATTATAATACACATCATGCTTTTATACGAGAGATAATTTCTGTTTTTATATATATAAGATAACCAGGTATTTACGTATATTTGAAATTTTGGCATATAATCTTATGTGAACTCACCCCCTGATTCACTTCTTCCGATGAATATTGCTCTCTTTTTTCGCCTCCTTTGCGAGCAAGACATATCACTACACATACACTAAAATACGATTTCTAGGCATTTTTCTTCTTAAAACCAAAAGAAAGAACCGATTTACGGATTCTTGCTTGTCACCGATCGGTACAAAATTGTAATGACGCATCAAGGCGATAAGCTCGAGCGGCTAGCCAGGGTCGGCTGAATCACCATGTTTTTAGATAACTTCTTTAAAAATTGTACCGATCGGGAAAAAGTTGTATACTACAAAGTGTAATGAGGGACGGCGAAGATGCGAAGGATAATTGATCTGACATGAAAAATGTATCAAAGAAGAATTGTAGACCTAGTAATTTTACACATTTTTGGTATATACTTGTTTGCTCTATGTCTAACCGTTTGTGAGAAAAACGACTATAAATCCAATTTTGGGAATAAAAATGTATTTTTCTGAAATTTTCGGGTAATCGCTGATCTGAAATGAAAAGTTTGCACACGCAAACGTAGGTCATCTAAAAAGTAAACTTTTTTCTTTAATACGTTTCGATATGGCATTAATAGTTTCGGAAATATTACACTTTATTAATTTTGTTCAAGGTCCTGTATCGTACAATATGTTCGAAGGTTAAGAAAAACGTGTAACTTCCTTGACATCAACTAATAGATTTTCGAAATCTACGTCAAATTTCGAATCTCTCATGTAGGTGCCATGCGTTTCGCATGAAAATGACCGGAAACGTCTGATTTAACGTTATCTCTCTCACCCTAAATATGCGAAATAACTCATTTCCACGTTTTATAAGCAAGACGTCGAAAGTTCCATTCACAAGGATTCAAGCTAGTTGCGCATAAATACGTATACTTTTACAAATTTACATGAAATGTCGCGGTCTTTTAAAAAGGGTTCGGTCATTTAGAGGTAAAACATCATACAACAAATATGCTTAGAATTTTAAGTAGAATCCAAAAATTTAATAAAATATAGGGTGTTTCATTTAAAAAAGTGTAACTTTCTTTGACCATCCTGTATATAAAAAAGTGACGATTAAAACAATACAAAAAAAATAAAGTTCATTTTATTAGGAATAACTTTTGTATTTAAATTATTTTTCAACCTCCGTAGTTTTCGAGATAAGGTATAGGCCCCTCTTAAACGGGCCACCCTGTACATCACAAGCATAGCACATATATGGGCACCTGATATTGTTTTTTAGGCAGATTCTTAGCATATTTTCATGCCGCAAGAGAATATTATTATCAGGTGCTAAGCATGCAAAAATGTTATGTGGGTTAAAAATGATTTTTGAATCCAATTGAGTAATTAACATCTTTTCACGAAATGACCGAACCCCTTTTAAAAGACCGCGACACTT
>JAEQML010059118.1:0-29102 GCA_016904865.1 Pissodes strobi
CTCCAAAGAATTTTACAGCTATGTCACAGAAATCTGTGGCTATGTCTTGAAAATAAGCAATCGCTTTAGAGTGATATACGTTTCAAAAAAATGATTTTCTTGCAGATGTAATAAGTTAATTAATATATTTTATTTATATAATGTGTATGACTTAGTTACACTGTTTTTATTATAAAGAAAAGCTATATGTTTATTGATCCTTAGTTAAATATTACTATTAGCAAAACATGTATAACTATTGTTTGGACATATTTAAAATATGTTGACATTATTATAGATAAATACAAGAATCACTGCTCTGCATTTATTCAACAAATGTACTACAAATTAAATTTTTATACCTGGCAAATGGCAATCCTAGCCACTGACTTTGTCGCACTATTAAATGGTGCCAAATCGCGTCGTATGATACGCATAGGTTTTTAAATATTAATTTAGACTAATTTTTATTTTTAGCTTTTTACATCAATTGTAAACGTCAGTCTTATCTTGGGTCTTATATTACGAAACTAAAACAATGAAGGTAAGACACTGCGCTCGTAGAATTTAGGACTTCGGCATAGAGGGAGCAACTCGCGCTCCAAACTTGCCCTTATATTTTGATCATCCCACTCATTGTTTTCCAAAACGACAGATATCGAAAGTAATGTTTTGTGTTGATCGCGGCCGTGTGCACTATTTATTTCGATGCGGCCAACAGCGCGCATTATGACGCTCGGCCGGTGATGAGCGCCTCGAAATAAAATGGCTCGACGGCCGCGAGGGGCGCCAGTCCCCAGCAGACGGCCATCTAGGATTACCTTGGCCAAGTATAGACTCCGGACACCTCGAATCCATAGTGCCAGGACCCGCTGTAGGCGCCCTGGCCCTTGGGGCCCGTACACACTCCGTGTCCGTGGGCTTTACCATCTTCCCAGCCGCCGCAGTAGGTTCCACCGTCGTCGAAATCGAAACGGCCCCCGTTCACGTGGCTCCGGGCCGCGGCCGTCCCCGTAGCCCCCGTGGCCGCGGGGCTGCCACCTGGTGCTCCGCTCTCGGGCTGTTGCTGCATCGCGCATTCACAGGCCCGCCGAGGCCAACATTATCACTGTTCGTCGTCGCGTCGTCGTCGTCGTAGGGGAAAGAATGTCATCTCGGCATAACGGCCGACGGAGTCGTGATGCGAATCGGCGCGGTACTGGGGACGCTCGTCCGGGACCGGCGACGTCCCGATGGCAGCGCCGCGACGCACGCGCTTCTAGTCGTCGATCTCGTCACCGCTACACGTTGCCGATGTGTACACGATCTTGACGCATAATATAGTGCCTATACACACGCACAATATTGTTAATTTAATCCATTTTTCAAACTTCATCTAAGTTATTATTATTACCTTTTTTTCAGGCATAAATTTCAGTAGATATTCTAAATGAAAAATAAGGATTCATTTGGAATTTTAACAAAAATCTGCTAATATGTTAGTATTATTTTATCAGGTGAAACAAAAAATTAGCAACAAAAATGAACGTCGATTACTAATCAGATGTTACGTCAAAAGTTTCATGTATGTTAATATCATAACGCAACCAAAATGCGACATTCCGATGACTCCGAAAAACTCAGTGTTAGTCCACATGCATACGTGATCACGGATATCCGTATACGTGAAATGCACACATTGAATTTTGCCCATCCACATGGAACTTCCGTGACACGCATCCGTATGTGTTTTGAGTTTTGACATGCGCATCGAGTTCCTTTTTAATTGCAGCAATTTCAATTTAGTTTATATTGTATATGGCAGTTACTGCTGCTAGTTAGTTTTGTAAGTTTTGCCAATTTTTTAAAGAAGGCACTAGCTAGGTACCTACCTTAGAAATGAATTCAGAAATCTCTCTTTTACTTACGAGTGTTATGTGTAGGAATTTAAAGAGACATACTGCGTGGGAAATTTCCAATTACAAAAAAAAAATTAAATTGGTATATGTAGCACATTTAGCAAAAATAAACGAAGAAAATTCTATGCCCCCATATGCAGGACAATATCGACAAAACCAATTTTTACTGGGGAAGCACGAAACCTTTATGGATGTGGAAATATATTGTTTGGCGAGTTGGAAGATGACCAGTCTAAATTTTCTGCAATGTTTTTTCCATACTAATGACACTGTTATTAGGTATCAACCGATTTTTAAAACAGATATGTTCCAAATAGTTTTCACAAACAGAGTGAATAACCCAACCGCAGTATCCACATTGATAGGGAGATTCTTCCATTTTAACGGATACGTATACCGAAAAAGTTAAAATTAACCAACTTTCATCCGTTTTGACCTTGACGGAGAGTCAAGTCGCTCTCCTGATACCTACACAATTGGATGTTGTTGGTCACGTGGACACAACGGATCCGTGATCACGTATGGATGTGGACTAACACTTATGCTTAATGTAGTAAAATATTTTCAAAATGATTTACGATCTCGATTTAAAGCAATTCAAAAAGCGTCCAAAGCTCTAAAAGTTCCACAAAATACATTATACAACCTAGAAGATCCAAACAGAGGAACGGATTTCAAATTTAGAAGGAATATGTCTGGAAATGTTTCCCGGAGCAAAACTGGAATTACGAAGAGAATTTCATTCATCTGTCAAAACCGACATTCCAACAATAAACTGGCATGTTTTAATTATTAATGTAAATCAGAGATAAATAAATAAATAAATAAATATCAATAATAAATAAATACTTTTTTATTATATGTCTGATGTAAACCAATCAGAAAGTGATTAAGTGATAATCATGCACTAGTTGCACGATTATCGGATAGTTGCACAGAGCAGGGTGACCCAAAAGTATCAACTAACACAATAATAATAATATAAATAAAATAATAAATAATAGAACAACAGGAAATATTTTTTATATTTTTATTTTTTAAATAAGCCTCACAAAGTTATAGATATTTTATCTAGTTATTAAAATTGTTACAATTGAACACACAGTTATTGTAATTGATGATCGGTCTGCTACCGCTTTGTCCAGATACTATGCTGATGGTTCTACTGGCTGTGGAAGATTTAGAAGCTACGTCTTCTTTGCTTTCCCCATTTTCCCTCAATTTTGTGACAAGGTTTTGATGAAACTGCTGATCCAGTTGCAAATAAGATTGCATAGAACTAATGTTACCATTGTTACCATGGCCTGTTAATTTTGTCTCCTGGTTTTCGTCGACTCCAGCATTCGCTAAGTTTGTCACTGTTGCGGCTCTATGTGAGTGGTTAGTAAACTTCAAATTTTTCACATCAAGACCAGCTTTTTTCGCTGACGCTGTATAGTGCAGGCTCCAATGGGTTCCTCGTTTGCAAAATCTGCAGACCGCAATCTGTTTTGTGATTTGTGTATCTGAGACCTTTGTCTGTATGAAAAAGCATGTTGCCGCGCGCGCGCATGGTGCGATTGCCGTTTCGATCCCAATCGGGAAAAATTCTCCGGATATGGCTAAAAAACTGAGCAAAATGGGCTTATCTGATCAGTTTTCACGCTGACGCGCATCTTGTGTCCGTGTGCGTGTGAAGGCACGTGCATTGGCCTTTGCGCGAAGGTGCGCTTGCGGTTTTAAAGGAAATGAAAATGGGATAATTGAGTTGTTTAAAGAGAAATAAGGGCACATCAGCCCTTGAAAATATTTAATCAGTATAAATATTCATATTAAATATAGCAGTACCACTTAATATTTAAAATATATGTGGACATACATTTTCCTGAAACAGTAGTATAAAAGCATGTATGTACAGTTAGATCAGTATGGCTAGAAATACCATGACTTGACAATTTCACAAATAAAATGAAAATGAAATAAAAAAATATTAAATTACTCTAAACGCCATCTGGGTCGCCGGGGTCTTCTTCATTATGAAGCAATTCTGCATGAACACTCTCCACTACTGTGTTCAATCCCCTCGGACCGGCATCCACATAAATTTCTACATCTGGACTTCCACGCACACCTAATTAAGCTCAAGAGGCTCGACAGGGCAAGCGCACAAGCCGCGCTGGGTTGTCCAGTTTTCTCCAGCCGTACTTCGTTGCGTCCAGCTTTGTTCCTGTCCCAAGCCATTCTTGAACTTAAAAAATATCAACCTAATTAATATTTTACTAATGCAGAATGCTTTACCCTTTTATTTTTCTTCAAATTACCTGCAGGTGCACGCGCAATGAATGTTGTCGAGCAGCTTCAGGGGGCAAAGTTTTCATCTGCAAGTCAGCATCTAGCTTCTGCGTGGCGGCTACACTTGTTGCAGAGGGTGTAGCGAAGGTCATCTAGGGTGACATATTTCGCTCCTCTGTATAAAGCAAGAAGCTATTTCTTACCGCAGGAGACGATCCTCTCCAAATCTGCTCCGGGCTTATTAAAAACTCCAACTTTTTTGCCCTGGAGAATTTTTAAAGTTGATGCCTTTCCTTTTCCAAAAACTGCTGGCATTGGCTGGCATCACAGCCGGAAAAGGCATGAGCAAAGAGAATGGCTGACTTCACATTGTCAAAGTGCTCCTGTATCAATTCGATGTTCTGTGCCTCTTCCACAGGTCCCTTTATCGAAAAATCACAACTTCTGGGTAGGTTTTCTGCGCTGGACAAGCATGGCAAGAATATCCGTGTCTGTTGCAGCTATAGTAAAGGTCGGGCTATTATATTTCGCCTCCTCGAAATGTCAGCTCATATGATATTACATGAAATAGCTTTTTCTGGAGACCATCTGGGGTGTTTTCATCATATAAATTGATCATTTTCAGGAGTTCTTGATAAGTAAAAGCCGCGTTTTTTTTTTTATCCGCATCTCTTTGTAAGCTACGTCGCAAAGCGTCTCTTGCCTTCTTAAGTGTTACATCATTAAAGGGGTCAATAGCCACACCAAACTCACTATTGAATTTTTCTTGAACCAATTTAGCTGTTACGTTCCACATAGTTTTAATCACATTTTCTTTAATGATCCATCTTTCTTCGGCATGTTGTTCCCCCAATCTTGTAAAATTGAAGAGAGCTTCTCTTTTCATGTACACTTGTCAAGAGTATACTGTTTTTCAACAAGAAAGTCTTGAAATTGTCTCTAAATCGAAGCTTTAGACTTTTTGGAAATTTTTGGGGTAAGAATTTCAATGTTTTGATCAATCTCTTTGAGCGTTGCTACTCCAAATTTTAAATTTCGGTTCATGAAATTCTCTTATAAAATATAACTCGTGCAATGAAAATGTACCTATAACTTTCGACAAATCTTCCCTCATGCAAGTTAAACTGAAAAATGCACTCGTGCGCTATGCGCACGAGTGCAATTTTTCAACTTAACTTGCTTTCGTGCATATTTTCCGAAAATTATCGGTAATTTTCATTGCACTTGTTATATTACTAATGAATAAGCATTGCTTAAGGAAAGTAATTTACAAAATGTATGCTCAAAAGGAAAATATTTCTATAGAAACTATATTTACCGACAATTTATTGAAGAATCATCAGAAATTAAGATCTCAAAAAGTTGCTTATATTTGGGAATCAAGAAAATGGGCTTTAGCTTCTAAACGCAGGACGGAAGAAAACATTTATTGGAAATGCCTGGAATTAGATTAAAGAAAATTTTATTTTCAAATAAATATAAAGTTGCTAAAAAAGAGAACATAATTATATCAACCCGCTTTTCTGAATAAGAGATAGATTTTTAGCAAAAGTGGGGATACAGTAATATTATGATATATAGACATATTAGCTGTGTATCGTTCACTCTCTTATCTCTCTACAAATATAGATGAATTTATAAATAATTTAAAATATATTTTACAAAAATCTGCAACCAATCCCACAAAATTGTGTATTTTTGTTAGTGACATTAACTTAAACATCCTATATAACTACTGTGAAAAAAAAAACATAATTATCTTACTGTGATGCATGGCTTTGGATATACAGGTGTAATTAATATAGTAACAAGAGCGACCTGTATAGACTACCTATTTGTAAAATGTAAAGAAAAGGATTATGATAAAATAAATCTGTAATTTAAAACGAGATTTCATTAAATTTAAAACTTAAGAATAATGTTTGTCTCCAAAAAAAATTCTTATTAAAAAACAGCTTACAACCTACTCTCACAACAAGCTTTATAGTGCGCCAAGCGAGTGAACCTTAACAACGACTGAAGGGGGTAGAGGACTAGCACGTAAAAAATCTTGCCTTCCCATAGGCGCACGAGGTTATTCTTACCATATTATTATTGATAATATTGATTAGTTTAAGACGTTAAAATTAATTACAGTTTTTTTTATATTACAGTCTTATAGTACAAAATATGTCATATAATAATATCTCATTTTTATAATAAGGATATATTATTTGTTGTATGTATTACATAAATATGTTGCAGTAATAAGTAGAGTTCGTTTTCCGAAGGTTTTGTATTTACGTCATTGATGACGTCGCTTAATTTGGAAAAAACGGTTTATCGTAGCTAATTCATATAAATTCTCTAGCATTCAATTTTTGTATTAAAAGTTAGGCAATATTGAAGCAAGTATGTTCCAAAACGCTCTTTATAGAACGTTCGGAATTGTTATGTAATAAAAATTTTAATTTAGAGAGTTCAGCAGGTTCAGTTAAGAGAGTTATCCGAAATATATAAAAATTAGTTAACCGCGCATAATAATCATCAAATGCAAGAAAAATATAAGAAAGGTTAAAAATCTTCAAAGATATCATCAAATTAAGGGTCTGATGATATATAGGTTGTGTCGATTTTACAAATTTTATTTTTTTTTTCGCTGGAAAAGGGGTGTCCTATAGAGTAGCTTAAGCCAAAAAAATCGGAGGATTCGCCACATTTGAGCCGAAAAAATATCCGCGTTTTGAGCTTAAATTGACCTAGAAGGGCAAACTTCCACTACGACTTTTCCAGGTGTAACGTGAAAATATTGAAATTTTAGTAACCGACACCGGGAGCCTGGCACAGTGTTTCCAAAAGTTGCACATTTTCTTATGGGGAATAACAGTGTTGTTTACTATTTAAGTATATTTAATATTCCACTTCACGCATGACCCTCCGCTCGCTTCGGGGGCGCAGCCAAACAAAACTAACCCAAACTAACCCAAGGCATGCCGGAAATAAAAAAAATTAAATTTGTCAGTCGAAAATACAAATATTTTTTAGTTTGTTTTTCCTCATTTGGAAATGTCTTGGGTTAGGTTTGTTTGGTTACGCCCCCGGAGCGAGCGGAGGGCCATGTATCAAGTGAAATATTTGACGAATATATACATACAAAGGAATAGTGTAATCGAATGAGTGTCTCTTTTATTCCGATGAATGAATGAAAATACACATTGAACAATCATCCAAGCAGCCACGTTTACCATACGGCGCGGCGGGTAATGATATCATTATGGCAGGATCGACCATCCCTTCATCTTCATTCAATCGGACTACTGGGGGTTTCGGTCAACAGCAATATGTCCTGACATGACCACGTTGCTAACGTCGCAAAATCAGCCTCCCAGAAGCTTGGTACGCTATTTCGCAACAAAAAATGTATACACCGCAGCAGTTGCTCTTGCTTTACAAAGCGCAAATAAGACCGTGCTTAGAATATTGCTCACACATCTGGGGTGCCACGCCAGAGCACACCCTAAAGCTACTGGATTCCGTTCAGAAGAAAGTTGTGCCTCTCGTCGGTGACCCGGAATCTGGATAGTCTGAAACATCGCAAACATGTGACCGAGAAATCCCTGTTTTACAGGTACTTTTACGGCAGATGTTCCCAGGATTTGGCCCGCCTTATCACGCCCCTGACAACGCCTGTTAGACAGTCACGATAGACGGCAAGAGCGCACCAGTTCGTCGTACAACTGAAAACACCTAGAACGTCGCTTTACAAGAACTCCTTTGTCTGGCGCACTGCATCACTGTGGAACTCACTCCCAGGACGCATATTCGGATGTAACAAGCAAGATGTCCATTCGACTATGCCGAACGTTTCTTCATATGCGACGTGCACGATAGCATTTAGTCGGATGTCGTGACTGTTACATAGAATCAACAAATAAGTCTTCAATTATTTTAACACTTCATGCATGGCCCTCCACTCGCTTCGCTCGCTACGGGGGCTCAACAAAGAGAAGCTAACCAAAACTAACCCAAAATAAAAGAGTAAAATAAAGATTTTGGGTTAGTTTTGGTTAGCACCTGGTTAGTTTCTATTTGTTGAGCCCCCGTATAGGGAGCGAAGCGAGCGGAGGGCCATGTATGAAGTGTTTAAATAATTGAAGACTTATTTGTTGATTCTATGTAACAGTCACGACATCTGACTAAATGCTATCGTGCACGTCACATATGAAGAAACGATCGGCATTGCCGAATGGACATCTTGCCTGTTACATGCGAATATGCTCCCAGGACATCTGTTCCCCAAACTAACTATTCAAGAACCGTGTGAATCAACATCTTTGCACACACACCGCTCGTCGAGCAATATAGGATGTGCTACTGCAATAAAAAAATCATTCACCTAAATAAAAAAAAGAGTAGAGACACTTATAGCACAGCTTATTCACTACCAGCTAGTCAACTCTATCGAAATCGGAAAGTTGGAGCATCGGGCACTGCGCCCTGAGCGGTTCTGTTCCACAGTTGAATTTAAAATGAATTTTCGCTTCAAAATACATGACAAATTCGTCCGAAGCCTCGGCTATCGCCCTGAGAGGTTCGGAAATTTCGGATTTTTATACAATTGTGCGTTTTAAAATCGGTTTTAAACGGATTTTAGACGATAAAATAGTTATTTATGCAACAAGTGTGTAAAGTGAACCTTTTTTTATGAATGGGAATATTGATAAAAAAATTTAAGTGAAATTGAATAAAAAAAGGGTACTTTACACATGAGTAGCATACAAATTTTTTTCTACCGAAAAATATATCAAAAAACAAAAATATTAATAAATTACTTTACGCACTAGTGCGTAAAATAAATTATTTTACACACTAGTGCGTAAAATATATTATTTTACGCATTGCCCTAAATGTCAAAAAATATGTCAGACTTACTTTACGCACTAGTGCGTAAAATAACTTATTTCACGCACTGCACATTAAAAAAGCCTATTTTACGTATCTTAGAGAGTGCGTAAAGTGAGTACTTTACGCACGCTAGTAGAAAAAGCATATTTTAAATTAAACGAACTGTCAAAAGTATTATTCAGATGCCCAGGCGTCTAAAACAATATTAAGTCATGACCCTCTTCTAAAATTTGCAAAACTTGGTTATTGACTTTCCCAAATGAAAGGATGCCGCCGCAAGATGACTAGCTGGTAGTGAATAAGCTGCGCTTATAGCGCACCATTTTTCTAATGAATTTTGCTAACGAAACTACAGTAAACGTCTGGCAACAGTGTGCCTTCTTAAAAATATTTGTTTTGGCTATTGTTACAGTTGACAGTAAAAAGGAGGATGGATATTTACAAGTAAAATTTAATTTTGTTTAATGGGTCTATGGCTATGAGTCGCTTTAAATTAGGACCGAAACAAAACGGAGGTCTCTCGTTCGACGCAAATGTATCCTAGTTAATAATTTCACCCGACAATTAATTGTCTATATTCCTAGTGCTTTTGGGAAGTGGTGCTGAAAATTTGTGTCAAAATTCGAACTTTGAGGGCATTTTTTCGGTTCAAATGTAGCTGATCTTCCGACTTTTTTGGCTTAAACTACTATATAGGACACCCCCTTTCTAGTGAAAAAAGATAATTTGCAAAATCGACAAAACCTATATATCACCAAACTGGGTTAGTTTGGGTTAGTCCGGCTTAGTTTGGAGTAATTTGGGATAGTGAAGAGACAACTCTGGTTAATAAGGGTTAGAGAGGTAGAGAGCTACTCTAAGCCAAGAATTTTTTTCTAGTGGATTTTCGCTCTTTTAAATTTTAATTTTTTTTTGAAAATGAGATTGATGTATTTGCGGGGAAAAACTTTGATTGTTCTGCGTTGAGACAGGTACTATAATGTCAAAAATAAATTTAATATCTTCCTAACGGATTTCTGCTAAACGAAACTTGACCCAAAAGTTGTTCCTTTTTATACTTCCGATTCGTCTTCGGTTGAGTGAACACGTCCCGGGGAGGGGGGGGAGTACAGGGTGGTGAACGTTTAGTGATCGTTCTATCTCCCCGAGGAAAAATCTGGTGTCCTAGCCAGAAAAAAATCCCAGTTCACGCCGGTACTCAGGCCGGCGGAGACCGGATGTCCCCGTGGGAAAATTTTTGTCAGTGCCGTGCGCAGGTTTTTAGCCGCCATCTTAGATGTGCAAGTTTTAAAATTTATATAAAGTTTTTTGTAGAAGTTCTGATTCTCCAGGGGTACATACCTGTCATACTGGGGATTCTACCATTAGTACCACCGTCCAACAAGGGCTAGCTAAGCCCGGACGCGTGGTCGTGCTGGAGTACGGCGCTGAAAGTAAAAAAGTGGCAGCCAACTCCATAATTTGGAAGAAAGAAAGTTGTTCTCTTAAAAAGTTTATTAAAGATTAATTGTTAAAGTAGTAAACGTGCCTTTTACTGCTAATCTGTACTTTTTATAACATTGGTTATGGGCCCAGGAAAACGTAGTGAAAGTGTTAAAGCAGCAGGCTAGGAAACGCAAAAATCTGAGGCTAGTAAGGGAAAGGATTGGTAAAGGCAGAAAACAAAAATGGATGCATCTGCTGGGGAGAATAAACATGGAAACGTGCCTTTTAGCGGGAATGGTTTTGACAACTGGAACTTCAGACTGTAATCAGTGTTAAAGCAATGGATTTAAATGAAGTGTTAACCGTACCTGAAAGTGGAGGAATACCGAGGAAATGATAATTGGCAAAAGAAAAATAGCAAAGCTTGCATGGTAATTATTCAAAGTATGGCAGATTCGCATTTGGAATATATACTTAATGGAGGTTGAAAATGCCGTAGATATGATAAGTAAATTGGAAATGATTTTTAGCAAAAAGGGTACATGTTCGAAGATTTATTTAAATATGATACTGGAGACACGGCACATATAACAACCAGCAATATCACATCTTCTTTTTTCGCATCTGCTCAAGTCCGCGCGCAAGATATTACTTGGTAGGAAATCCGTCAAACTGCCGCCAGCGTCGTTGTGTTTTTACCACTGGTTTATTTTATTGCTATTGGAGTTAAATGGAAACCATAGGCGTGCATTTGTCAAATAATTGACATTATGAGAGGCGAACGGCGTTTATGGCATTATGTAATGCAAAAAGCCATGGTGTTTAAGCAATAAGAACTTGTACAAACCAGAGATATTCTTCCAAGAAGAATTTCTTTAGATTTCCTGCTCATACAACAAGGTATACATATATTTCATAATCCATTGATATTTGAAATTTTATACTACGGCTCTGTTAAAGGAAAATCATACTTATATATATTTCAAATCCAGCCCTGACTTTTCCTACCCAACTGACATTAGCAAGGTCAAATTTAATTTTTCTACAGCCGCGCGCAAAATAACTAAATACTAAATGCAAATGAAATCGCAAAATCAACTAATGCCGTGGATCCTTATTTTGCGCTCTAGCGCGAACATGGAAAAGGAAATTCTCGCTTTTTCCGTCTAGTGTGCTGAATGGTCATGGAAACCGAAGATAAATAAATGACAGTCGTGCGTTTGTTACAGTTTGTTGCTGGCAATCCTGTTCTAAATATGCCCGAAGCCCGAACATAATATGTCAAAACTGACAGTCATTCGCAAATTTCAGAATAAGTATAGAGAAAAATGTGCATTTAATTTTAAAAAATGCGGTTGTAGAAAAAGTTCTGTGTGTTTTTCGAGCGCAAAGTAAGATTGCCGTTTTCGAAAGATTACTGCGCTCCGCTACGCGTCGCGCAGTAATATTCTTTCTCAAGCGGCAATCCGTTACTTTGCGCTCTATATACACAATAGTTATTTGTGTCAAATAGGCAATAGACAAGTAAGTGTAACATTAAGGAAGTTAGGAGCAAACTTGTTATCTATTTTAACTACAGAGAAGTCTGGTTTTAAGATAGTATGTTTTAATGGTAATATTTCTATAGAAAAAGATGGCAACGTTTATGTTGAGGGCATACGTGTATAAAATAAGTTTTAAAATAAACAACATAAAACTAGTTGAAGGTTTAAATTTTGAAAATTCGGCCTTTAATCAAATTTGTGGGATTTGTATTAAGAGTAAATAAAAAAGTTTTCCATATCATTCAAGGATATTAAGGAGTAGTAGGGTCGTTTGGGGACGATTTCTCTAGATTTGTTATGATATATGTAATTGAACACAAAAAGGAGGTTTATGAATGCTTTAAACATTATGAAGCGAGAGTAACATCGTTGTTTTGTAATAGAAAGATTTCAAAGCTTAAGTGCGATAATGGCAGGGAATATTTTACAAAGTTGTTGTTAGATTTTTGTTCGGATAGAGCTATTCAGATTTCTCATCCTCCCCCCTATACTCCTCAATTGAATGATGAATAAAGCCAGATCTATGATCAATCAAGCAGATAGACAAAACAAATTTGGGAATTTGCTGTACTTACCGCCGCCTATATAACAAAGAGGTCACAATCATGCTTGATAAGATTCCGTTTGAGTTATGGTTTGGTAGGAGACCGAACGTGTCGAATATGAAGGCTTTTGGTTGTATCGCTTATGCAAGAGTGCCTGATAGTTTAAGAATTAAGTTGGATGACCAGGGAACAAAGTGTAGATTTCTTGGTTACAGTGATAGTAGCTATCGACTCTGGAATGAAAAAGAAAATAACATTGTTTACAACAGAAATGTAGTGTTTGATGAAAATAATTTTACTTATAGTGAAGAAAATAGTATGAAAATGAATAAATCTAATCAGTTGAAGGATGTTGAAAATGAGTGTAGTGAAGATGAATATGAAGATAAAGATAATACTGAACTGGAAGGGAATGAAAATATGTTGCTAGGGAAAGATTTAATTCAAGGTTATGACAGAAATTTGCGATCAAGAAATGAAAGGAAAATGCCAATAAAATTTGATGACTATGAAATTGATTTGAGTTGTATGGCATTGTTAAGTGAGGTTACTGATATTCCAAATTCTTATACTGAAGCAAAAGAAAGTCTGTAGTGGGATTCATGGAAGGAAGCAATTAAAGAAGAATTAACTGCTTTAGAAAGCAATGATACATGAGAATTAGTAAAAAGACAAGGTGATGAAGAGATTATCAATAACCGATGGGCATTCAGAGTTGAGAAGAATGGGGATGGGAAACCAGCGTACAAGGCAAGGCTCGTCGCAAAAGGTTTTGAACAGAGCAATTTTGAAAATTATAAAATTCATGCCCCTGTCGCAAGGCTTTCTACACTGAGAATGTTGTTGTCTGCCTGCAATCATTTTGACTTGATATTGGAGCAGTTACACGTAAGGAATGCTTTTCTAAACAGCAAGCTGAAGGAGAAAGTCTATATGAAAATTCCAGAAGGAATTTCTGTTTCGGATTGTGATAGAGGTAAAGTATGTTGTCTAAAAAGGGCAATTTACGGTCCTCAACAGGCACCGAAGGCATGAAATGAGAAATTTAATAACTTCATTTCCAACTTGAAGTTTGTACGTTCTAAATCTGATTACTGCCTTTATATCTTTCTTGATTAGTACGTTGTTACTTGTTGCTGTTTTAATTCAGAGTATGATGGTGGCAAGAGGGATGCGTCGAAGTTCTTGTCAGGTTGTCACCTTTTCCTGGTTTATACACTTTTATGAACGTCGCCACACGTGCATCATTAACTTTCTTTATTGTCGTAAAGTCATATACATGCTACACACAAATTTTTCGATGGCTGGAACAGCAATGGGAATGTTTTCTTTCAATAAGTCGCAGATAGCAATAAATACTGCGATGAAATCTGAATTTGGGTGTATTATGTATGGCTTTACGACAATAAAAAAAGTTAATGATGCACGTGTGACGACCTCCATGAAAGTATATAAACTAGGAACCAATGACGATAATTTGATTGTCATTGCTAGGAACAGATGACAACGAATTGACATTGCCTGATAAGAACTTCGACGCATCCATCATACTCAGAATTAAAATAGCAATTATTGAGGACCATCTACATATCGAGGATTTGGAGTAACGCGCACAAGAAAGTGCCGTCCACATTGGACCCCACTGGATTATGGAGGAAGGTAAATACACCTGCAAATGGTTTGATGGCCTATACATTACCCCCGCCTGGGAAAATGATCACTCAAAACGCCGACAATACTAAAGGTATACATATAAATTATTTGAATTTGTCATGTCATAAAATATTAATAATTTTTATAAAATAATTATTAAGTACCTACTTATTTTTCCAGATGTCAATGAACAGCCTGATGGCAATTTTTTATCATTCGAACATGACATTGAAGATTCTGATGATAACGAAGAAGAAGATTGAGATTAAATATCGACATGTTAAGATGATTCAATATTTTTTAATAATAAATAATACAATTTTGTAGAGTAAAATTGTTTACTATTCAAGCAGTAAATAATTATCAATTGTTTGTAAAATGAATTTTTGATTATGTAGAACTGAAGTTGTTAAGTCAAAATTGCCCCCTGTATGTTTTTCATGATTAAATCATCAATAATTGGATACTAATAATTAATGTAATATTTACGAAAAAAAAGTATCAGCTGCTCGTATGTTGGAGGGAAAATTGTCAGCTGATGCATTAAAGGTCGTGAGCGCCAGCTAAGAGCCTAAGAGCGGGTCTACGCTCGGAACCTTTTGTGACCTCAGCACTCACATACGAGCATCTGACCCTTTTTTTCGCGAATCATATATAAAATACTAGTATCCACCCAAAATTGCCCGACACCGTTTTGAAAATTCGCATTTTCGGACTCATTCGCACCCCCTAGCTGACAAGTAACCCACCACCCCCCCGGCTAGTTGACAATGTTCATTATTGAACATAATTTTCCGTTCATAAAAAATTAGCGCTGCCCAGGACTGATACCCGTCACGATTTTTTTTCGTGTTTGCCGCCCCTTAGCAACTACCCCCACCGCCACCTAGTCAGCTGATACCACAAACGTATCTGCACAATGTGGGTACAATCGAATAAAAATATAATGAAACTGCCCGATAATCGTTGCACATTTGTACACGGGCTCTAGGACATCAGTACATCACCTAAATACTGTAATGAACTTACTTACTGTATTTTCGGCCTTTTCTTCACCTCCTGTTCATTTTCTGTAACCGGGTTCGCAGTACCAGTGTGTTGACACCTTATTTCGTTGAAAATAATTTACCTAGACACTTGCAAGTTGTTGCAAACTAGGTGGAGAAATATCGGTAGTTCTCCACCTTTGCAACAACTTCATTCCTCTTTCCAGCACTTAATTCTATTCTCAGGTATATTTAATATAATTAAATGAATGTAGGCCAAATCGGTGTGCGTTTTTAAAATAATAAAAACAATATTTGAGATTGCGTATTTAAGGGAGCACATAATTGAAAGGGAGCATTTTCTTAATTAAATAATGGTTGGCTCAAATCTAGTCACTTATTTTCTGTTATGATCTCGTATTTAAAGTTCGCCAGACAATCAGTCTTTGCACAGTAAAAGAAAATTTCATTGGTTTTATTATTTAACCGCTGTGATTTTTTACCGTGTATCAACTTTCCTAGAGGATTATATTTTATCTGAGAGCATGACAAGTAAAAACTAGCCAGTCACGAAAGTGCGGAGTAATAAAAGAAAATTCAATTAGCATTAATTATTATCCGCAGTGATTTACTTTGTATAGTACACTTCATGAAGCTTAATTCATTCCGGGCTTATGGTAAAACAATTTAAACTAAAAAAAATACAGAATGACGCTAGTATTGAATGGTTTTAATGGGATAACCATAATGTCACGCTACGGCTGCGGCGGTATTTTAACTATAAAGGGGATCTTACCCTGAAGGGGTAGGTCTAACTTCCTTCGATTAAAACGCCGGTATTTCCAAAACACTAATTTATTGAACTACTACCTAAATACTAATAAATTACTCGCTCGGTTGCGGAGGTATTTTAATGCATTAGGGGTGTTGACTTAATAAATACACAATAACACATTACGGCAGTAATGTTAACTTACATCTCACTTCTACCCTAAAAGTAACCCTAGGATGGTCCTCGCGTCAAGTCTCCAATCTTCAACCGGTGTCGACTCGAAAGGGAGAGTCTCCTACTGAATGCCTTTGGCTGCTTCGGATTTCCACTAGATCTCGATCGACTTGGGCTTCCACTTATTATCGACCCTCTGGTTACACTCCTACTTAGAACCGCGAGTTAGACTTACGCCAACTATTTTTTCACTGGACTCCCGACTTGGACTTTCGTCAACTCTCGACTTGGACTTGCGCCAACTCTCGACTACCCGCAACGGCTGTCAACACTCGAGTGCCTTCCTCTCGACTCACTCCTCTCTAGCTGCCTTCTCCTTTCCCCGTTCCACTTTTTCTTCCTATCATTCATTCACGCCTTTTTCTATTGCTCACTGTTATTTTCATATTCCTTAAAATTATCTCTTTCTCTTTTTACCATACTCTGAACTATGTTTCATTTTCTAACTAACCATTCATACTTAGACGTCATTCGTTCCCCCTGTTTCCCAAAAACACCGATAACCTGTACATTCATCAATTTTCGCAACTTACTGCCACCATTATTCATTTTGCTCAATATGTCAATCCGGGTTAATTACTAGCGAACACTTTCTTGCTGACTCTTCCAAATAACGTTCAATGTCCCCGATCAAACTCCTTGCGTCTACTTTTTGTTTACTTTTAATCTGAATACTTACATTATGAATGAATACATTATTTATATAGAAGATTTCTTATTCTATTGCGCAAAAATTAAGGAAACTGACCTTTTATAGAAATTAATATTATCCTATTTAAGCCCAGATAATAATATATGACAATAACATATTCGAGTAACTTTTCCTGCTAAATAAAAATTACAGTGACGCTAGCACTGAATGATTTAATGCGATAATCATCAAATTTTCGAATATATACAACAAGACAATGTTACCAAATATACAGGCACCCTAAGCATTATGATCTTAAAACTAAACTTACTGTCTACACGTTACACCGGAACCTGCTTGTGTTCACCACCTTCTTCAACAATGAGTGACGAATTTCAAACAGCGTTTCTTTACATTATTTATCGAGTCGACGACATGAATTTGCATTATTACTTAGTTACTTCCACGGGTCTCTAAAACTGTGAGACACTATTTTCGGTTTGGTCAATACTGTGACCATAGTAACAGACTTGAAAATTAAAATTATTTTTAAAAGTTTCCCGAGTCTCTAATGGACATTACGACGTACTGCAAGTGAAGTTTCTGGTCAGACTATCTTTTTCGCCGATAATTTTCTCGCTTTTATAGCAACTTTTTCGACTTGTTTTTTCTCAGAAAAATGCGGAATCTGCACACCTGCGGCAAAAAAAACACGTGCAAGGTGGTATGACGCAAAATGCGCCAATTTTCGCTGAAAACAGCTATTCGAGTTTTAACTAGTTTTTTAAATTCCAATTCCCCCAGTTTTCCAAATTTTACATTCCAAACTTGGATTCGTCACAGAAATTAGCTCACACATGGTTTTTTAAGTTTCAAGCGGTAATTGAACTTTTGAGGCCATGACTTTTTGTTGGCTGGGTTTGGAAATCTTGCTTATTAGCAACGCCCCTGGCCAATGGTTTTCTTTTTAGAACAAAGTTGCAACCTGCGTAAGAATGCTCGACAGCGAATGATATTCTTTCAAGTTAGTTCCTCTAGTTTCATGTTATACTGCAGTCAAAAACCAAAAGTATATGTCAACTCCGATTTAAATTGGTTCTCGAATCTTGTGAAGTTAAACACCATGCCGTTTATTGAAATATATTCCAATTGCAAGTGATTTTATTTTAATCAAGCTGTTAGGTGCTGTTGGCGTACACTTTTATTAGGCAAAATGATTAACCCCTTTTATTTTTCGCCCTTCTGTCATTACTTCTTGAAAGTTAGAGTTCAATTTGTTTTAAATAAAATAATTTTATTATTTTAATTGAACGATCTTTCCCTTGACTTAATTCGAGACTTAGTTTAAATTTAGAACAATTAAAAATAATTTTTAAAGCAATTGTCAAATCAAGTTTAACTAGATCAGGGGCTGGTTCGTCACATTTTCACCCAAGAAGAAAATAAAACGGTTAAAAAATTAACAATATTTTATTAATAGAGAAAAAAGTTCAAGCTTACATACTTAACGAATAAAACATAAATATAAAAATTGACCGCACGGATTTGTAAAAAAAATTAGGAATCTCTAAACAATACATTTAACTAGGGTAAAACTTTTTGCTCGGGTCTTTCGCCATGTCCACCAAAGTTTGGGCGGGTTTGAACGGTAGACCGTAACCAGTCTGATAGGATTCCATTTTCGACACTAATTTTCCAGCTCCGTATTGATCCACCCAACGGAAAGGTCCTCCGGTGAATGGGGGGAAGCCTAAGCCGAATACTGCGCCAATGTCACCTAAAAAGAACAATGAAAGGGAAAAATGCACATTAACTGAACTTAAGATTGATTTTTTTACCTTCCAAGGGGTTGGCTAGAATCTTCTCTTCCAGGCACAGAATGGCTTCGTTTACAAACCTAGCCACCATACGCAAAGTTTTGTCTTCGTCCTCGAACGGACCTCTAGGTTCAAGGCTATAGTTTTTAAGGATATTTAAAGCGTCGACGTTTACGTCTCGGCTCTTGGATCCTTTTTCATACACGAATATTCCCTTTCCCGATTTACGTCCCAAGAATCCCGCTTTCACTATTTCGGTGAGTATGTTTTGGTCCCCTCCAGCGAAGCGTTCACCGAAGGCCTGAAACAAAGGTTGTACATATGAGTATTGGCTTTATTTAAACTGTATCTTATTTATGTGGAATATGTTGTAAAGTACGTATTATTCGTTTACCTTAAGCAGATCAGGTCCGATATGACTGGCGACATCTAAACCGACTTCATCGGCTAATGTAGCCGCTCCAACGGGAAAGCCGAATTTCTTTGTTAACTTATCTAAGTCTTTGGGATCAACACCTAAAATAAACACATTGTATTATACATATGAAAATCTTCACAACGTTCTTTGATTGAAATTGACTATGGGATAAATGAATAAAAAGGGTCAAACTAAAATGGCAACAATACTTCCAAATATAGATTTCTTTACTGTTTCCAACTATAGTGTTCCAAACTTATTAAAACCCTTAATGCCCATGGATACTACACTAGAGACAGGAATGAATATCAGACTTTTTCAAATACCGGCCGATTTCTGAGATCGTTTTGGAAGCTCTGCTTTATATATTTATCTTTCCACCCGGCACGCTGCTCCTTTTTATAACATTCGATTGTTGGTTCTGAGTAATAGGAAAGGGCTATGTCTCATAGTTGTAGCTGTCGATTTAATTTTTTTAAAGTTTATCGTTTTCTTGGGAAATATTCTCTAGTATTTCTATTTAATTTCAATGCGTTCATTGTGGCTCCCGCCATCGTTTTGCCATCCTAATGAACGAGAACTAAATCGTTTATTATCTTAAAATTATTCCTTATATCGAATCTCTCGGCATGTTCCTACTTCTTGATCTGACGTAGTTCTTTAATCTCGGGGAAGGAGAAAGGCAAATTGACGAAAACGAAAAGAGAGTCCTTCTAAAAGTACCTTTCAAGGCGAGAAGAACGTTTGCTGTGAGTGCAGTCTTAGAGATTCAACCTTTAATATTGTAATTTAATTCTACCCATTTTTATGTGTGAAAGAGAACTTTTCCCATTAGATTCCTATTAGGGTATTATCGAGTACTTATATTTTACTAATAAAACTTTAAAACTACACAAGTTGTCTCCTTCAGTATGCAACGATACTGACGAACCTATGGTATGGTATGGTAGGTAGAGGTGCCACTCGGCAAGATTTGCCCTTCAACACGTCAACCACAATTGATCTTTTATGTATACCCTTCTATTTTACACGAAAATTCATATCTCCTTCAAGAACCTCAGAATATTTCCAGCTTTTGTAGATCTACAGGTGCCACAAAGGCATTTTCGAGATGCCTCAACCTTGGGCAAGTCAGTGCCTGACATTCGCAGAGTAAGTGTTCTGACGTTTCAGTCATAGTTTGGCAGAATTTGCATTGTTCGTCAGTAGTTTTCCCCATTTTCTTGAGGTGGTAGCTCCAGGTGAGAAGGTCTACGACCAGTTTTATCTCATTTTCTGTAGCTTGAGAAGCTTTTTGTGTAGTTAGGCGATAAAGAGATGAGTCTTTTGACCTGTCTCTGCCCAGGTGCAATGGCCCAATGTGTCACTTTCCGCCTTTTTTTCCAATTTCTGAGTTCATTCATTACGTGTCCTCTAGTGATGTCACAGAATGGTTCAAACCCGCAAATGGCAGTCTGTAAACCATTCCGTGCGAGCTAGTCAGCAGTTTCGTTGCCTTCCACATTCTCCTGTCCTGGTACCCACATTAGGGTGAGTCTGTTTCTGTTTGCCAGTTGATCTGCAGCCATCCGACAATCCCACACTAGCCGGGAGTTGATTCTGCTAGATATTAGCGTTTTTAAGACTGCTTGACTATCTGACAGGATATAGATCTTTGTACCTCTTAGGCTTTTTTGGCACATTCAGAGATGGCTATATTGATAGCATTTAGTTCTGCTTGAAAGATTGTGGGAGTGTTTCCTAAAGGTGCAGAAATTCGACACCTAGGTTCATAAACTCCGGATCTCACTCCTTCTTTCATCTTTGATCTATCTGTGTACCAGACAAGTGATCCCCTCTCTAGTTGCTTTAGTCTTTCCCCTGTAATATTGCAGCATTCAATTACCATTTCAAAGGATCAAAATGGAGTTTTGTTTCCATTGTATCGGTTGGTTTGGTCATCGTCTCTATCTGGATGTCCTTTGGAATTTTAAGGTGACCAATCAGGTTTCCTGACTTCAGTTTTTGTGTCTGAGTGACTCTATACGCACTGATCCAAGCCTCCTTTTCTATGCATATGGGCAGCGGAGGGAGATCAAGTAGAGTTTCCAGAGCTGCTGTGGGGCACGTTTTCATAGCCCCTGTTATACCCAGATAGGCGAATCTTTGCATTCTTGTTAGCCTTCACTGTGTTGTTATTTATTTTGTTTTTACCCACCACACCAAGCAAGCGTAGGTTATAATATGCTTAACAACAGTGTTATAGAACCACCAAATGATGGAGGGGTCCCCAAGTTTTACCAAAGAGTCGTCGACAGGCCCAAAGCGCTGCTGTTGCTTTTTTTTATAGTTCTTTCTAGGTGTGGGTTCCAGGTTAGTTTTTGGTCAAGAACGTTGTCTTATTATTATAACTAGGTCATCTGCGTAACCTTGGACTTCAAAGCCTGCTTCAGTCAGTCTTACCAGTAGATCAACAACCAGAGACCAAGGCATGGGCGATAGGACCCCTCTTTGAGGGCATCCCTTTATTACTTTAACCGTGTTTCTTCAATGGTCGCGGTGACTTCACGGCTGGTTAGCTAATTCCACTCCTCTGCGGGTTGTGGCGCTCTGAATGGATTCATGTGCACCCTCTATGCCTAGAAATGCACACAGCGTCGCTTCTTTTTCAGCCAGTGTCTTCTCTATATCGCGGACGAGATTTTGAAGAGCATGGGTGGTAGATTTCGAAGTATGCGAATTGTTTTGCATGCAATGGCGCATTAGAAAGGAAATTGTTGCTGATGCGCCTATCGATAATATTTTCCATTGTTTTATGCAGGAAGGAGGTTAAGCTAATGGGGTGGTAAGACTTCGGGTCCTCTTGTGATCGTCGCCCTGTCTTTGATATGAACGCTGCCTTAACTTTCCTCCAGTGTTTGGAAATGTAGCCGCTAAGCGGTTTCAATGGGCTCATCTTCTTGTGCCAGCTCTTCTTTAGCAATTATGCTTGACCCGGGAAAGTGTGTTTCTAGAAGAATCCTCAAACTTTCTTCAGGTGTCTCAGCATAGGTGTCTTGGGCTCTATTCTTTAGTAGGCCGATTTCATTTGAGTGCTCCTTGAATAGCACTTTTTGATGCTAATTCATCTATCCCTTCACAAAAGGACCTAAAAGTGCTTCTTTTGAATCTCCGAAGCTCTTTCTTATACTCGGATAGGATTTTATAATAGTTATCCCAATTCCCCAGTCTTTTGGCTTCATTGAAGGCCCGCAAGCTAATGTATCTCATGTAAAACCTTCTGTCTCACTTTTTTCCCCTACAGATTCATCCAAAAGGAGGAGGAGGAAACAATCAGCTCGATGTAAATAAAAGTGCCGGTTCGGACGGTATGCTTCCTGCACTGTTGGAGAATTGTGGCAAATCTCATTCTGCTTCTTTGTGTGCTGTGTCTCAGAGGGCATTAGTTTCTTTCCCACTACATGGACCTTACCTTTATTCTCTGCAAACATCTCGAAGCCGGCCTGATGTTATATTATATACCCAGACTTTCCAACATAGCAAAGGTACTGGAATCTCTTCCTACTGATACTATTTAGCACTTAGAGGTGAACGGTCGCAGATCTCATTAGAGGACGTTCCACGACCACTAACCAGGCCTTTCTTATTAGCACCGTGGAAGTCGGATACTAAGTTTACATCTTAGCTTAATTGTTTTTCCTTGTTCATGAACGATATTGGATCTTGCTTCAGTCATTGTGACTTTTTGTTCCATCACGTCCTGTTGCTAGGCCGCGACCCGCGCCACTGCACCGTGAGAATGCTGACGTTTCTGGCACTGTCATAGACAAATATATATCTCAACGTCACCTTCATATCTTATGACGTCACGCCTTTACAATGTTCCAGCGGCACACCCTTATTATTTATTTTCACCGATTTAAACTTCCCAGAAAAATCTGGTTTTTGGTATATTAGCTTAATATGTAAAGGTCTTTTGAATAAAATTATTTTTAAATATTTAAAATGAGCCTATTGTCTAGTAGTACTGCATTGTTATATGGAATCCTTCATATACGAGTCATATTCATAGGATCGACAGGATCCAACAAAAGTTTATAAAATATCTATTCTCTCTTCTTGAGGTGCCTTATCCACTCAGTGAATGTTGGCTACAATTCTGGCATATTCTTTTCGATCTTGGGCGGCTATGAAAAGTGAATGGGCGTCCAACTTTTGTCATTTTCTTATGTGATTCAGCCACGAAAATCTCTTTCTCCAGATGCCTCTTTTTCTCTCGATCTTTCCTTCCATAATTAGCTTTAGGAATTGGTACTTGAAATTTCTGAATATATACAGTTTTCCTTTCTTTTCACTATTTGTAGCAATTCTCTTCCTCTTTCCATTCTATCTATGACTTCATTGTTCGTCACGCGATCCGTCCATGGAATCTTTAGCATCCTTTCGAAAACCCACGCTTCCTTCCTCAAGGGGTGCCTGTAGGAAAGAGGCTTGCTGCTATTCGTCATCACCACCAAAACCCTACGTAGCTATGATTTTTATTTGGAGCGTGTAAAGTGGCTACGAGTCAGCCAGTCCAGTTGATTGTTTAATTTAATATCGACTGCAGCCAGAGTTACTCAATATTACTCAAATGCCACTAAGAGTTTATGGGTCCCGAGGCGCCTAACAGCAGTCTACGTTCAGAAGGCCGGAGATGCTATAGGTTGAGACCAGATTGGATGTGGTACTATGTACACAGACCGCGTGTGGTCTTCCACATAACGTTATTTGGCTGTTTTAAGTATTTTCAGCGTTGTCTTAAATTGCGTGTTTTTCTTCTTTTCTGCGTTGTATTCATATAAATATTTTTGGAACTGTTTAGATGTAAGCATAGCTTACCAGTGCTAATTTAAATAAGTATATCTCTGGTAGGGATATTGTTTACTAGTGTGGTTCGATTAATGCTTTTTTCATGTTATATTGCCTTATTTTTCCCATTTAATATATATCGTGGTAAATGATAAACATTGTCGTTCTAACTGAGTAACTATCTAATTATAATAATTTTACGTAATCGTAAATAGACTATTTAGAAAACGGGTAAAGTCTATGCTGGTTGCGAGGGCCTATTATGATGCAAGTGAATTTTTTAATGAGGGATTTTAAGCAGTTTTTATGTTTTTTTTTTTATTGTTTGTTTTGTTGTTCAGTATTATTTTGTGTTATGTAATCTGTCTTTATACATTGCATATGACTTTTGACTTATTTTGGTTTAATATATTTTATAGTATTGACACTTCTTATATCTGTGAAATTGATGTTATGAACTGTTTATTTGTATGTTTTTATTAGTAATAATAATAATAATAATAATAACAATAATAAATGACTTTATTGTTGGACTTCCTATCTCAACCTAGGCATATCATAACCTCGATCATAACACTTAACTCAGAACTAAAATTAAAATACATTTACTAACACTAAAGACATATAATTTACGAGACTAGAAAGTAATATGAACATTGAACAATAATAACAATATTGGACCCAAACCTGTTGTGGTCATTTATAATTAATTGTACAGAGAAAACTGCAAAATATTAACACTAAATAATAAAAAGACTAAAAGAAAATTGTAATACAAATTATAGTAATAATGCACAAATACACAAATGCACAAATATATGGGGTGGTTATCTATGATAATAATACATTATGATAGTGGTTAAACAGTAGGATGAGGTTATTACGAATCTAAAGGAAGTTTTGAATGTTACTTTTAAGATAAAATTTTAAATCTGGGTTCAGAAATATGTTTAAATTCAAATGGCACTTTGTTACATAAGTAGGCAATTTGGTGACTAAAAAAACGGTCATAAAGAGCTGTTGTATGTTTAGGCGGTGTTATGAAATATTTATACCTGAGATCTAAATTATGTGCATCAAATCTGAATTTAATCTTATCATAAAGATAATCAGGTCTTTTTCTACATATAATATTATTAAAAAGGACAAGGCTATGAAGTAAACGTCTTTCTACCATGTTTAACCACTTTATCCCACGCAGTTTAGCACTTACACCTCTATCGCGACCCCGTATTCCCCTATTAATCTTGCGCAAGAATTTTGCATAAGTTGAATTCTTTTAGCATCAAAATCGAGAAGGCAGGGACCATACAACGCGTCACCATAATTGAAATGTGATAATACAATAGTCACATAACATATTTTTTAAACTCTCATTAAGAAGTGATCTCTGACTGTAAATAAGTTTAAGATTTGCAAAAGCCCTTTTAATGCAGCTATTTATGTGCTCCAAAATCTCAAGTTGCTGTCCATTGTGATTCCCAAGTTTTTTGCAGAGTTGCAGACACTAAGAGTTTCATTGTTGATTCTGACATTTAGAAGATCCCTGTTCCGATCACAGCACTGCTTTCCACCGAAAAGCAAGAGCTGGGACCTCACGGGATTGATTTCCAGACAGTGAGCCTCTGATGCACTTTTAAGAGCGTTCAGGTCATGAGTCAGTCTATTGTTAGCTTCCTCAATACCATCAGGACCAAAGGACAAATACAATTGTGTGTCGTCAGCATAGAAATGCACTGCAGAATATCGCAAATATGTCTGAAGTTGAGATGTATACATTAAAAATAGTAATGGGCCCAATATTGACCATTGACGTACACCACAAGTTAAGCCCATTATCCCCGATATCTTCCCATTTATTTTTACCGCCTGCCTTCTATCTGCAAGGTAAGAACGCATCAAATGTTCTGCACTTTCCCCAAAGCCAATCTAGTGCAAAATTGCCAACAAAAGATTATGATTGAGGAGATCAAAGGCCTTTGAGTAATCCAGAAGGACAAGTGCAGTTAACTTACCGCGGTCCGATGCTTCCAGAATGTCATCCGTTACTTTTAATAAAGCAGTTGTACAGCTGTAATCTTTTCGGTAACCAGACTGAAAGGCAGAAAGTATTTGATTGCGTGTAGCATGCTCTCTTACTTGGGCCTCCAAAACCCTTTCAATTACCTTAGAGAGGGTTGGTAGTATGCTAATTGGCCTTAAGTGTTTGAGTTCACTGGGTGAGTTCACCCACCTTAGGGATGTGATGTTTTCCAACATTCGGGAAATGTACTGATTTCAATGCAAAAGTTAGTTATATGAATAATTATTGGTATTATATGGGGACAGCAGCGTGTGAGCATTAATAGACCGATTTCATCACAACCAACAGCCGCGGATTTGATGGACGATATTGCTTTTTCCACCTCCTCTGCTGTTGCCCGTTTGAACAAAAATTTAGCAACATTATTTTTTGTATTATTCAGATAGAAGTTTAGAGTATCTAAATTAGGGGAACCGCACGGAGCAACATTAGCAAAAAAGTTATTTATTTCATCTTGTGTACCCAGCAGTCTGGGACTACCTTCTTAGTTTGAGAATAAGCATCTATATTTGAGCAATCTCCAATTGTCCTTTGGTCCATTATTTCGAATACCGTTCTCAAGGTATTCCCTCACAATAGCCGAAGACACAAAGTTTGGAAGCTGACGGTAAGACTTCTAATTTTCAGGTGTCTTTCTCTTTTTATATTTTGATAATGTCTTGTCACGAAGTGACGTACTAAATTTTATATTTTCTGTTAACCACGGTGCTCGTTTTTTGGTGATTCGAAAAGTTCTTTGAGAATCATGCAAGTTAAATAGCTCTGTTGTGTAAAAGTTAAAAGTAGTTATCTTTTAGTCAATGGTTGGTAAATAAAATATATCATTAAGGGCATTAAGGGAAGATCTCTATAAAAAGCAATTTGGTCAAGATACCGATAACCTCTACATGTAGAAAAGAAAGGCTTAGGTTTAAAAATCTCTAAACATAATTTGCACTTAATAAGAAAATGATCTGAAACGTAAAAGGCATGATCGACCCCAGAATCCTTCACCATATCAGCATTAGAACACAAAATCATATCAATTAGGCTAGCATTGCTGGTTCCCCGCCTCGTTGGCTCATTTATTAGTTGAACCAAATTATAAGCATTTAAAAGCAAATGAAAACGTTGTGTATTTATACAATCTAAATCTAAAAAATTTACATTAAAATCGCCCACACAAACAAAATTATCACAGTTTAACAAGTTTTTACAGGTATTCTCTTCAAACTCGTTGAGAAAGTCTCTCACAGTATCGCGCCCTGGTGGACGATAAATTAAACCTAAAATGATTTTTGTGTTTTTTATTTTGAAATTCACCCAAATCTGTTCGGCATATTCTGTCTTGCAATCATTAATCTCTAAAAACCTGATAATTGTATTTTTAACATACAAAAGAACTCCACCGCCACGACCAGTGACACGGTCCTTCCACACTAGCCTAAAATGTGTGACATTTACTGCCTCATCTCAACTCATCTGCAATTGCAGGACTTAACCAAGACTTAGATACTGCCAAAATTTCAATATTATGATTTAAAATATAAACTTTAATATCAATAATTTTAGGTAGAACTGATCGCACATTTATATGAGCTACATTAAGTTTACTATCATTAATCCTATTACCTAATTTAACTGTGGCATTTCAGTTCTGTGTACTATAATCAATTTTACCTCTAAGTCTATCAACAAAGTACTTAAGCGATGGACAATCAGAATCTCTTACCCCATGATCTGTAGCATAATTTAGTTTATATTGCCTGTTTGCTGTTATACAATTAATACACTATTTATTTTCACCCTGGCATTCAGCAACACATGCTCTTCACCACATGCACCGCATTTCCAACACACTTTGTCCTTTTTATATTTGTCACTTTTGTGATTAAATCCTTGGCAGTTATAACATTTTAACACATTTATGTCCTCATACACTGGCAAACGTTCCCAATCACTGTACACCTTCCCATAAATAAGCATTTTTGAGTGTAGATTACCAGAGCATTCAGCATAGATGGTTGTACTATTCTTATTATTAAATCTTCTTAAATAGGTGACCTTCATGTGATCTGTAGTGTCCATCCATCGATTTTGCGTTCGTATACTTTCTTCTATGGTTTCCAAGGATTTGTTGCCAGTGTATCCAATAATTTTAATTCTTGGAAGTATTTTTTTTTGGCGACTCGAACTCATATTTTCCTAAAAGTTTGTTTGCTGCTTCCACTTTAATCTTTTCCATGTCTTGTTTTGTATCACATTTAATGACAATGTTTCCTTGCTTCGTTTCTGCCATATTTCTTATTCCAATACTCAGTGCCGATGGATTTATAGACTTTATAATTTCTGTCTTATTTGCTTCTCCTTTTTGGCTCGTTTTTGGTTTTAAAATTAAGGTTGGCAAGATTTCTTTAGCTTTACTTGCTGGATTTAATGGTTTTGGTTTCACTACAGCAGCATAATTGAACAGAGGACTTCAAAGATTCAATATCCTTTTCATAACTTCCATTATTTTAAGCATATAAGGTAATCTTGCTATCAACTGCTTACAATCCTCACAGATCAATAAAAGCACTCTTTTCTGGGGTGGTATGCATCTTGCCTCTGAAGAAGTAACATTACTTCACCTTTTATGTAATTTTTTCAAACAAGAGTCACAATTATAGAAATCTTCATCATGTTTCTGTTTACATTTCGTACAGCTGTTTTCATCAAGTTCATTGCCGGGTCGGTCAAGTTTGCCCCCCGTATTAAACAAATTTCAAAAATAAATGAAGCATAATCTTGCACACATTTTGCACAATTTTGCACACCGCAAATAAAATTTTGCACACCCACACAAGGAAAACTAGAGCTGTTTTTTATACGGGGGGCAAACTAGACCGTTCCCCCCCGTCTGTTACAAAATTGAAAAATTTTGATGCCACTCGATTCGACAAATTTTGCACAATTTTGCACACCTATTTTCAAATTTTGCACACTTTTCTGGGGAAAGTTATGAGGTGTTAAAAATTTGAATTTTCCCCCCCGTTTGTCAAAATGTGGAAAAATTTTGATCCCGGTAGGTTCAACTAATTTTGCACACCAATTTTCAAATTTTGCACACTTTTCTGGGGAAAGTTATGAGGTATTAAATATTTTTGATTCCCC
>JAEQML010059119.1:0-29102 GCA_016904865.1 Pissodes strobi
TTTTTTATTACGCATGCATCATAATCAACGATTATCGCACGCTGCAGCGTGCTTAAAATGATGTTTATGATGCGCCTACTTTTTTAAAAGTTGATATAGAAACATTTGATCATGTCAAATGTGACAAATTAATATATTCGTCAATATATCCCTTAAGTTTAATATTTAAAAAAATTTTGAGATTATGATGCATTCGTAATAAAAAAATAGCGTATGATATACGTATATAAGAGGCCTTTAAAGCCCTTGCGACTTACAAAACACTCCGCTGCGCGTCGTGTTTTGAAATATGTCGCGCGTGCTTTAAAGGCCCTCTTATACACTCATATCATAATATACTATTTTTACTTTTCTAAGCAACCCTTCAAGTCTCCTAAGCTGAAAATGGCATTATGTTAGTAAACTTAACTTTGATCCAATTACAGTTGTGGTAACAAAATAAATCAGTAACGCAACATGCCATACTATTAGATATCAGTTTCTCACCTCAATAGCAAAACAAAGTTTGAGCACTCCACGACGCGCATTTCACTACAAATGTAACTTCATCAAGAGCATCATCTACAAGTTACAACTTGCATGTATATGTTCTTATATATTGTTATGCCGGATTCGCCTTTCAGTAGTTCTGTTCTTTACGGATTCGGGTAACAAATATTTACTAATTATTACTTGTATATGTTAGCGTTCCAACCCCGAATTTGTTGATAATTTGGAATAGAATCGTCACATTTTATTTAGTAAATATTATTAAACTTTGGAATGATAAACAACTAAACAGAGATGGCATGGCTTAGAAGAAGCAGCAGCTGCCTCGACAACACAGAAAACTCAAATAATACTTTTGTGCGTCAGCAAAGGTAATAGCTAGATGTGGAAAAGTGTAGCAAGGTACTAAATAAAGCCCAAAGAATTAAAACATTTCTGGAGTCCAAAATTTCCAACCAAACTCGGTCAATCAATCAATTAATCAAAATTGATATTTGTTCAGTGCAGTTCGACAATCGGTGTCTAACTGCATAGGGCATGTTAAATATAGAGACTAGACTAAACTAAAACTACTTTTTCTAGAGAATCTATCATAAAAACTAGACACAATCAAAATAAATATAACAAAATCAAATTAAATCATTAAATGTGGTATTGTCAGAGCATAGTAGGCCCTCCGATATAATGGATCTTTTAATTTTATGATTAGTTGATTTAGGTGCTTTATTGTTATTGATATTCTATTATATTCTAAAGCTAAAACTGTTTCTCATGTTTAGTATTTCGCTATCATAGGAGTGACATCTGCCGTGATTCAAGAATAGCTCCGGGTTTTGTTTCATTAAAAGTATTTGATTTTTAAGATGTATGTTAAGATCGCGCTTTATAGATACGGGTCTACAGCTATCTATTTACTTTATATCAAAAATGCCTCTCAGTCATCTCTCATGAATTATAGTAATCCTTGCAGCTTCAGCAATGACCCCAGAATATGATTCAATTTTTTGATGTGTAAACATCTTACGCGGCGGTATGAGGGTAAATCTCGGCAAATGGGACGGAAATGTGTGGGCGGGGCGGAAGTGTGGGGACGGAAATGTGCACACCGATTCTAGCCGCTAGGGCGGTATTATATACAATTTTACCATTTAAAATCGTTTTAAATGCATTTTAGACGATAGAAAAGCATATTTTAAATTAAACGAACCGTCAAAAGTATTATTTTTAATTATTGTATTCGCAGTGTATTTGGATTCATAGCACAGCTTATTTTTAATTTACGGTTGAATTAAGAATGAATTTTCGCTTCAAAATCCACGACAAATTCGTCCGAAGCCACGGCTATCGTCCTAAAAAAATCCGAATTTTCGGATTTTTATACAATTTTGCCATTTAAAATCGTTTTTAAACGGATCTTAGACGATAAAAGAGCATATTATTATTTTCAATTAAACAAACTCAAAAGTATTATTCAGATGAGACGTTTAAAACAGAATTGAGTCATAGCCCCCTTCTAAAATTTGCAAAATTTGGATTTTGACTTTCCCAAATCAAAGAATGTCTGCCCAAGATAACTAGGTAAATAAGAAATAAGCTGTGTCCATATGTTGATGTTATTTCTGGTGACATTAGATTTTCGTGTCGAATTTGTGCAGTGAATTAATTCACTCCGAAGCTGTCAGTAAGTAACATTAAAGAATCCTAACTAATATTATAAAATGCGAATGTGTTTGTTTTTATTCTATGAACAACCTAAAATGTACAGGTAACGGCCATAGCACGTGGAAAATCCCAGTTCTCGTCCGATCACTGAAGTTAAGCAATATTGGGCGTGGTTCGTACTTGGATTGGTGACCGCCTGGAAACACAACGTGCTGTTGTCATTTTTTTACAACCGATGTCGTTATAGGATATGCTTACACATCAGTCTCGAGTACTAGCAGACTCGCTCAATGTTTTTTTTATTTTTGACTGTATGATGATTGGCAGTGAGCGCAGCGTTCATATTGTTGTTCCGCATAAGAACTTCCAACTCTATAAAATGATGTACATAGTGAATCTATATGACTTTTCCAATCGAATCACGAATATTGATAGTCAGTCTGAATAAAGTAACTTGCACGGTTGCCAAACTAACCTTGGCGATTACTTGACGTCTCATGTATGGCGCATGTCTAGTGAAGTCAGTAATGATTTCCAAATAATGTTAACAATAGTATAGAATATATATCTTAAAGTATGTTATGTCAGTGTCAGTGTGGATTTCACCGATCTGAATAAGGCGATGATGAGAATTATTAGATTAATAACTCAACAACGGTCATTTCAATATTTCATAGATGCATTTTTAGACATTTTCGACTTCTGTTTTCCCACGCAGTATTACAAAAATAAACCAAAACAGGAAAAAGTAAATGGATTTCTAAACAGACTGCTGAACTGTTGAAACTAATTAAAGAAATGGCTGCAATAAGTAAACGAATTATTAACGATGCAAATAGCTAGAGGTATATTGCTTTACGAAAACTCTACAGAAAACGAATGTCATGAAAAAAAATCATGCAACGATAAACGCTTATCAGTTTCCAAAAATATATGCAAAACATCATGGAATATTATAAACGAGAACCGTAATAAGAAACACGTCTCCGGAATATCGAGTATTCGTGATCCCTTCTCCGAAAATAGTAATACCCTGATCACCGACACTAAACAAATATGCGAAACTTTAAACAACTATTTTATAAATAGCGTTAAGTGTGATCAGCCTAATGCGGATATAACCTGTGAGCAGCAGGCCGATAGATCCTTTTTTCTCTACCCAACTAGCCCTGGGGAAATCTTTAAAACTATCCACACCATCTGCAATAAGAGGTCCGCTGGGGTTGACGATGTTCCCGGTACATTACTGATCGAAGTGGCTGACATCATATCATTTCCATTATATATTGTAATAAATCGCAGTTTTTCCGAGGGTGTATTTCCGGAATCTCTAAAAGTGTTAGGATATCTCCTATATATAAGAACAAGGGCAGTGAGCATGATGCAGGTAATTACAGGCCAATTGCAGTCCAGAGCCACTTTGCCAAAATTTTTGAATACTGTTTTAATCATCGTCTTACATATTATTTGGAAAAGTACGGCCTTCTTTCTGAATGCCAAACTGGTTTCAGAGCTAATCGTTCGACGGAGACGGCACTGGATATGGCGGTTCGACACATACATCATGCACTAAATGATCGGAAGGTGGTCATGGGTCTATTTTTTGACATGAGTAGAGCCTTCGATTCGGTTGACCAAAATTTACTGCTGCGTAAACTATCATGGGTTGGGGTTCGAGGGCCGCCACTAAATTGGGTAAAGACCTACTTTGAAGGAAGGACTCAGTTGGTCGATATTGGTGGAGTTAGGTCAGTTGCTCAGGAAATTAATATAGGCACACCACAAGGATCTTGTTTGTCGCCGACCCTATTTAATGTCTTTATAAATGACTTGCCAAAAAGTATAGCGTTCTCAAGTAGGTTATTGTGCAGGCCTCTAATAACAGGCACTTGGCGGCAGGTGGTAGTGCTGCGGTGGGTGCCATGTCAACCTGATGCAGGTCAAATGGACTTACACTGAATACAGCCAAATCCTGCGCTATTCAGTTTGCTACGAAAAATTCTACTTTAAATTATAGCTTACTCATTCGAACTGAGGAAGGTTCTATTGAAAATGTAGCAAGTACCAAGTTCCTGGGTTAGTTTGGGTTAGTGGATCCAAAGCTTGCATGGAGCGTACATGTAGATGTCGTCACTTCTAGGCTAGCCTCTTATTGCTATTTAATTAGGAACATTCGAGATACTGTCTCTAACGAAACCTTACTATTAATCTATTTTGGTCTTGTTCAGTCAACGATCTCGTATGGGATTGTATATTGGGGTCATTCAAAAGAATCAACAACAGTTTTTGTAGCTCAGAAAAAAATTATTATAAGTATAGTCAAAACTAACCCCTTAAACTCATGTAAACAATATTTTAAATCTTTAAAGATAATGACGTTCCCCTCTTTATTTTTATACTCAACAATAATCTATGCAATTCAAAATAAAGGAAAATTTGAGCGCATGCAGGATGTTCACGGTTACGGCACTAGACAGAGAGGTGAAATAAATTTGCCTTTTTCAAGATTAACAGTTGGGCAATGTAATCTTGACTATTTTGGGAGAAAGTGCCTTAATAAACTTAATAAAATCACACTCTCATTTAGAAATAGGAATTTAAACAATAAGTGCAAATCAGCTCTAAAGCTATTTTTTATCGAGAGGTGCTACGATTATGTAGCAGAGTTTTTTAACGACAAGGAACATCCAGGCTTGTAGATTAATAGTTCGTTCCTAATGTTAATTAATGTATGTTGTTTATTATACCTTTATCTTTAGATTCAATTTTTTTTGTACTTTGTGTAATCCTTTTTTACACTATTGACGATCCCATAACATAGGTAGTAAAGTTTTTTTTTGTTTGTACTTATGTTGAGTGGAATTAATAAACAGTATTTATTTATTTATTTATATCAACTCGATATTTAATTGCTCAGTATAAGCTTATAGTACCGAAAACAGCAGACTTTGTGGATCAATAAGAGTTTTTTTATTGTAACGATTAACTATAAAGAACAAAACAAATCACTATTTACAGTCTACCTCGTATTATCTACACGTAAGCCGTTCCGCTTTGATCCCCCAAAAAGTTATTCCCTGTGAATAATTCAAATTAAAACCCCTATGATGCTGCCTTCTTGAAAGTCAAGCAAATAGTCATGCCATTTTGACCATTGTATGCTGAAAAATACCCGCCTGCTTTATGGGCTTCCACGAAAAAGGCCACGTGAAAGTCACCATAATGCAAACTGCAAGTCACCAAATGCGAACTGCAAGCGTAAAGACAAGAAATATAGGAACCATGACCACCTTTTTTTTGAAAATCTAAGACTAATATTGACAACACATATTAGGAATTTCTAAACATTTAAAATTGAGCTTATAGCGCTATCCTGCAACTGTCGTAATAAGTTGACGTGGCAGTAGATGGAACCCTTGGGCTGCTTTTGATCGTCTAAGCAGGTTCATCGTTATAATAGTATTATTGACAGATCTGGTACGTCGAATATTATACATTTAAATTCTGGTGAAGTATTAACTAAGGACTAAACCAAACTACTTTTCTTTTCCACTATTGCTCAGAAGAGCTTGAACTATAAATTTGTTGCACTGCCAGTTAGAAATAATAACAGTTTTGTATGAAGAAATGTAGATAGGAATAATTTTATTATGGGCTAGACCCTATATTAATTAAGATTTTTAAATCAGTGAAAAACGAAATATCTATACCATTATCTATTGAATATATGGAAAATATCCAAGCCATTTAAAAGTTATAACATCTATTTTTTAAAACGTTATCTTACAGGTTCTTGAAATTAAAGGCTTGTAGCTGTCTTAAATATCAGAATGATAGATTTTGTTTCGGGCTATGGGATGCTCAATGTTTTCTAAAGGACAGGTAATCTACAAGAATCATCTTACCTTAAACGTGTATTAATGAAGCTTCATGTTAGAGATCTTCGAGAAAAGGTGCTGAAACATACTGGTTACAGAAAGATTGTCGAGGCGGGTGTCAGAGATACGATGTAGACGTTGGAGTGTCACAGGACTTAATGTTGAGGCTTTTACTTTTCTTCCTATTCGTAAATGAAATTGCGGAGTGCATCAATGTAGGCATGCTCGGTATTTTTGCAGATGACACTACAGTGATATTCCCAGCGTGGATTGCTACGGAGCTGCAACAAACGTTAGATGTATTATAGATCAATTTAATAAATAATTACCTACATGCATCAACAATAATACTTATGCTGTTAAGCTTAACAGGTGTCCACATTCATTTTTATTTTCCTAGAAATGTTCCATTTGTCAGGGTTGACTCATTGGACTAACTAAGAAACTTTTAGAGCATCATGTTGAGCATGTCGTATCCATAATTTGACTTAATGTTTACTACTGTCTACTATATTGTCATTGGAATTATAGTGTGCTTTTCTGGGATTATTGTGTCGTGAGCGGCAGAATCTTTATATCCCAGAGAATATTCAAGCTCTTGTGTGGTAAACTTGATTTTATTAAGCATAGAATACTAAAATTTTCTAGCTTGTTTACAAAATAAATTCTAGAAAATTAAGCAACGCGCATGACTTTTACATACATTTGGTATTGCTAATTGTTTGCCATTGGCTGGACTCTGCAAATTTCTATAATATAAGGATTATTATACTTTCAAAAGAATGATTTTCTTTTGTATATTTAAAAAGTGTGTAACGAAAATAGTGCCCCGAAAGTAGGGCGCCATTTTGTAAGGATAAATTTAGTTGGACACTAATTTGTAGCGAAAGTTAATTTGTTTAATTTAATTAAGTATGAGATTCGTTTTTTCTGAGGGGGTGAGTTGTCTCTTTTATCAACTTTTTTTTATTTTGGGCGCCAGAGTTCCTAGAGACAATGCTAACTAAATATAAAGCTATAAAGATAAGAATATCAAAAATTTGCCCTTATAAGTCTTATCTCACAGATCTCGATCTTGCGATAAAATATACAAAGGAATTTTAAAACAATAATATATTAATTTTATAATTAATTTACAAATATGAGTGGTGAAATTTGAAAAATTGATATCTATATAATCAGATGTAAATATAACATGAAATTTTTGAAATATAGTTTTCTTTAATAAATTGACTAGCAATGAGAATGAAAATTAAAAGAATAAAAGAAAATTAATAAAAGAATTAGACGAATTCACTGGTCTTTACAAACAACCTATCTTCTGATTGGCTAATACTTAGCTCGTCCAACTATTCTGTAACCATGCGATCGTATCGGGACCTCTACTGTAACCGATTCTTCCTATGCCAGAGTTGGGGTTAGGATTAGCAAGTAACGTGTACTACGTTGGGTTAGTTTTAATCAATCAAGTTTTAATCATTTCCTGATGATGTTAACATGATTAGCGAAACGCGCGTCGAGTGCCAACAATAGGGAACTTGAACATTTTTTTTTATTTCTTTAATATATTTGCCTACTTATAGAGACAGCACACACTAAATATCAGCCCTCAATTCGCAATATTTAATTTGCAATAAACAATTAAAGTTGTGACCGCAAGCTACTCATTTTAAAGGACACGTGACTCACACCGCTCGTTCGATCGGTAAGCAGTCATTGACATATATCTTAAAATATCAGTGAAGGCAGTATGGCATCGGCAGCCACAAGTATTTAAATATTTACGTTTATTACTGCTTCTCGTTGAATTGCCAGGGTGTTTGTTATAATTCGTGTTGATTTGTACTTTAATCTGGGCTTTAATATTAATAATAATAATGGAAGCTAAGACGTTCCTTGCCCTGCCGTCCGTCAGGCGCGACGACAAACGAGCTACTTGACGTCACATCCGGTCCCAGCCAAGCACGGCGCGTTATAAGAATAATTTGAATTATGCAGTTTTTAATTGCTTATATTTATTATACAAAAATAAAAAATTAGTTTTTTTGTGAACTGTGGTTCTTTTAATAGTATTAAATTATGTTTGTGAGTAATATTTTTATGCAAGTTCCCCATTCTGTTTCGGTATTGTGGATACAACTCTGTTTTAGTAAAGTAACGTGTGTTCAAATAAAATTGATGTAATTTGCAGATAATGCACAGTTTCATCCTTAAATCGACCTTTAGGTCCAATTTAACCTAATTTTTATTTTAGCTAAATACGATGGAGTCTCTATAATGCAACCGGAAAATGCTATAAAGAAAATTACAAGTGATTATGCTGAATTTACGATTCCTGGAGGCAACAAAGGTGATATTAAAGACATGAAAATAGTACGTGTCAGTTCACTGGACACTATTGGTAAACTGGTCTTTAAGGATATTACAGAATTTAATCGGTAATGACTATTTTTCATAATTTGGCATTGATAATATACGAGTTTAGAATCATATCATCTGGCCCAGTCAGCATTTTGTTTTTTACTTTATTTTATTTATTGGTAACTACAAAACCAACTAAATATTACTTTGAGATATGTTTGTAGGCATTTTTTTATTAAAATTAATATTAGAAAACTAATGCCCATAACACTAAATTAATAATGAATCATTTCGTTTGGCTCAACAACCATATCAGGGAATCGGCATTTTTACAACTGTGTTACATGTCCATTTTGCTTCAGAACCACAGCATAGGGCTACTATCTTATTGCAGTAAGCGAGTTCCAAATTGGAGTTAGTCTCTTTTTATTCACGAACTGTTCTAGCAGGTCTAGCATGTGTTTTTTCCATATGCCTAATTGTTTCAATTGGCGACATATCGGGACTACTGTATACCTCATTCAACATATTTTGTATCATCCATTCCTTTAGTATTTTCGGAATATGTTGGAACATGTATTAATTTTCTGTTGTTTTTAAGCTTTCAATGAATGACATTAAATGTTATCTAACGATGTCAATGTAATTAGCAGCATTAATAGCCCCTTCTTTGATCCGCAAGTTTCCAACCCCTTGGGCCGACATGCATTCCCAAATCATTACATAAGCCGGAAATTTGACTTTTCAGCGCAAACGGTCTGAATGATATGATTAATTTTTGGCCCTGAATACCTTACTTCGGTAATCTCCAACACACACTTCAAACTTTGATTCGTCACCTCAAATAACAGTATCTCCTTGCATTTCTGGCCAATTATGATGATGATTCGTATGCTAGAGAAAAACCTATGTTGAGTACTTTGGAGTAGCGCGTCAAGATTTGAGGTATGTGTTGGAGATTATCTAAGAAGAGTATTAAGGGCCAAAAATAGACCAGACTGTTTGCGCCGAAATGTCAAGTATCAGTTTTCTGTAATGATTTTGGGATGCATGTCGGTCCTAGGGATTGGAAACTTGCATATCAAAGAAGGGGCTATTAATGCTAAGTACATTCACATTCGGAGATAAAGTTTAATGCCATTTATTGAAACATTTGAAACAAGAGGAAATGAGTCCATATCCAACAAGACGCTGCGTAAAATACTGCTAAAATAGTAAACGAATGGATGTTGCAAAACAATATTCCGATGTTGAGTTTGGTATTAGTAGCCTCGATTTGTCACCAATTGAAACACTTCGGCATATTATGAAAGAAAAATTCATGCTTGACTTGCTAAAACAGTTCCTGAATTAAAAAAGAGACTAAGTCAAATTTGAAACTCGTTTACTGCTGAAAACTGCAAGAAGTAGACAATATGCCAAATCGAATTCATTATTATGCCAAACGAATTGATTCATTGTTATATTATTTAATTTAGTGTTATGGGTATATATCTAGTTTTCTAATATTAATTTTGATAAAAAAAGGTTTACAAGAATACCTCAAATTTCAATAAGAATAGCTTGGTTTATTCGATTGTGATTTTGTGATTACCAATGGGCGATAATTGGTCGCGTACAGTAATTGGACGCGCATGACAATTGTACGCTCATGACAATTGAACGCTTCACGTATTCCTAACATAAAGGTAAATAAAGTTCATATAAACATGGGTTCGAAAATGCTTCCCCAAGAAACTAGAGCATTTTGAAGATGATCCATATAAACTAATTTTGTATCTCCGGAACTAACTAACTAACCAATTTTGGAACGTAAATTTCTGTCAGCAAATACAGTTATTTATGCTCACTGAACCATGTTAAATCTGACCTGACCAGAAAGGTACTTGGATACATTTAGCCTCATGTGTGTAAGACTCGATTTTTTTGCCATTTTGACATGATTCTTTTCGTTTCTCGAAAACTGTTGAGCTTAGAGAAATGAATGAGTGCCTTTTTATGTAAAAGGCTTTGAAGAGTCATACTCTACAAAAGTAGCAAAAACCCAAGTCTTTGTGTTAAATATACCCAATACCCCTTGGTAGGCACGTCTCTGGTGTTAGGTAACATTATCCAATGAGATCTAATAAGCATTGTACTTACTGATAGTAATTAATTTGGCAAAACTAGTTGTGGCAGCTGAGGAAGTTCTACAGCCATAAGAGGTATCTTCAAGATCTAACCGTATATGATCTTTTTTTTTTTTAGTTTTATATAAGGAATGCGTACCAACTTTTTTGCCGCGTATCTCAAAAACACAATTTATTTATAATTAGTTAAGTTTAGATTAGGTTAGTTTGAGTTAGTTTTGGTTCATTTAGATTGAGATAGTTATGGGTTAAATTTGATAAGCTTGGTTTGGTTTTCGTTAGATTGGAAATTGGAATAGTTTTATAGCCGCTACTAACTCTCGTCATGACCAACTGTCGATGTCGCGTCCAATTTTCGCGCAACTAATCGACCGCGTCCGGTAATCGCAAATTCAAGAACAAAGCGTTTACTGTATGTGATACTTCACGTACGTAATGTTTTTATGGGTTCGACATCAACTAGTGCACGAATAAAGGTTTTTCATAATACCTCTCTGAAAACTATCATTTTCGACGTCTCTGTAGAGCAAAGAAAGTAAGTCTTTCCGGTGCGCCCGCACGGGAAAAGTTTTCCCGCTCCCTAATTTCAAGTGCTAAATTTGCAGTTATTTAGTCACAGAATAAGCATAAAGTATGGTAAATTGGTTTCAAATTTTACAGCGATGCAGTCTACAAAATTAATCTAGTACATTTTAGCGTCAATAGTCTAATTTTAAGTAAAATTATTTTATTTATTCTGACCTTACTTGTCACAAATACTTCAAAATAGCTGCCTATTCAATTACAATAAAGCATACAAACACATTTCCATAGCAATGCTTGATGAATATTAGATAAATATCTGTGTCTTGCTTGTCTTTCAAGTTTGACGTTTGCTTACATTTTAATACAAATTATATTATGACATGATTTTGAATACGTAAAATTATTTTTTATTTTATTTATTTATTTATTTATTTATCCTAAAACATAACACCAAAAAGTAATTACAATGTAAGAGTGCCTACTGATAAATTTACGTACATACTAAGACTACAACTAAATACACCTAAAAAAACAAAAACAGTAACATTTAAAGCTCTTAAAATGACATTACAAGTGATTTAAAACAATTTTTGTGGCCTTGGGCGAGGTATCAAATATATCTATATTGTATTTGTGGATGAATTTGTTACATTCACACAGCATATGGTTCAAAGGTGAACAAAGCAGAGGATTAATATAGAACAGTTTAGGTTGTATAAGCCTCAGCATAATTTTAGGAACATTAAAACCAATCTTATTGATCAAACCGCAGTCTGAGTATTTAACATTATTTACAATATAAAAAACAAACAAGACACAGTGCATACATCTTCTTTTACTTAGCTTTTCTATTTAAAACATACTGAGCATGGTATTATACGATATCATATAAGGGTATATATTAAATGGTTTTACGTATAGATATCTAAGGAACCTTTTTTGCACCTTTTCAATGTCATTACTGACAGACTGAGCTTGTGGGGACCATATTACAGCAGCATACTCCAGATGAGATCTGACCAATGCATTATATAATTTAATAATAGTATCTATTCTGAACATTTTTGAATTCCTAATTACAAAGCCCAGAGTTTTATATGCTTTACCTATTACAATCTGACAATGATTGTTAAATTTCATTGCTGATTGCAAATACACTCCAAGATCCTTACACTCTTTTTTCCTTACCACTATAGAGTCATTTATGGAATATTTATACTCAATATAATTTATTTTCCACGTAAAAGATATTACATGACACTTATTAACATTTAATGACATTCTACTCTCGCTAAACCATTGCGTAACACAATCTATGTCCCTCTGCGACCTCTGACAGTCCTCAGGTGTTGAGATTATTTTAAACATTTTGAAGTAATCCGCAAACAATAAGCTTTGCGAGTGTGTTATCAATGACGGTAAGCCACTAATATAAATCGCAAGCAACAGGGGTCCCAGATTACTTACCCTGCGGTACTCCAGATGTTGCAATAAAACTATTAGAAATACTTTTCCCTATTTTAACACTTTGTTCTCTAGAGCGTAGACAAGTTTCCATAAAAGAACAGGCTCCTTCAGAGAAACCAAACTCGCGTAACCTATCTATTAATATACCATGGTCAACCTGATCAAAAGCCTTTGCGCAGTCTGTCATGATGACATCAAGTTGAAGCTTATTTGCTATTGCCTCTGAAGCTATATTTGTTAAAGTACAAAGACTTGTGATAGTGGACCTGTCCTCTAAGAAGCCATGCTGTTCCATGGTAAAATTATTCTTGAATGTTTGCAGTATATCACCATAAAGTATGAACTCAAATATTTTGGCTATAGATTTTAAAACACTTATGGGTCTGTACTGATCTAATGAATTTACATTGCCTGCTTGTTTATAAACAGGGGTAATTATTGCATTTTAAAGTTTTTCAGGAAATTAATTGGTTTTAATTGAAAGATTAAAGATTATTGCCAGGGGCTTGGAAAAAATATCCACACAACCCTTATAGACATAAGCGGGAATATTGTCAGACCCAGTCGCTTTTTTTGGTTTTAAATTTTTTATACTATTTTTAATTTGTTCTTCAGAAATATGAGAGAAAGACAAGCTGCCTTGTATTCATTTGTAGTTGTTAAGTCAGACTTCCAGAAGACGGTACTAAAGTACTGCGCAAAGGCTTCAGAGGTATCTTGGGGGTCACTAAATGATTCTACCCTATAACTATCTTCTGACGGAATGCCGTTTCTCTTTGCTTTTGATCTTATAAATGACCAAAAGCTATTTGGATCATTACAAATGTTGTTTTCTATAATTTCATTATACAATTCAAATTCTACCTTGGATTGCGCTTTTATAATACACCTCATTTTCTAATAAGCAGTAATTGTAAAATGGCTAGCATTACCTTTTTTAACCTGCCCATGCAACCGATTCTTTGGCTTTATTTTCTTAACCAAATCTAATGAAAAGAAAACTGGATATATCCTTGTCTTAGGGACTTCACAGACCCTTTTTCTTGGTATCGCTTGGTCAATACAAGCAAATACTTTATTGTATAGTCCGTCTAGAAAGTATCCGGAATTTTATATTTTTCCTAATTTTAATATATTTCTTTTCCGTAACATTCCAAGACAAAAGTAATGCATCAAGTACGTTCTCCGGATAGTAGGCTACCGTCAAAATAGCATGGCAACACTATCTGCCAAACATTATTGATTGTAAGCAGGCTTAAGATTTGTGAAATAATGTCGAAAGTAGAAAAAAAGAAGAGAGGTAGAATCTTTGTATAGAAAAGGTGTTCGAACGTTATAAAATTAGTGTAATTGAGTGGACTCGAAAAATGCTGAGTATATGAGACAATAAAGATGATAAAAAAGGCACATATATGAGTCCTAGACCAGTTTCGAAAAGACCGCGTAGGATTTGCAGAAACTTCTAATATGCTCTAGCGGCCTTGGGACTACAAAATCCGCCCCTAAGGTTTCAAAAATTTAGCATGCTACACATCAAGAAAATCAAAAAAATCCTTGCAATGATACTGATTTTGTGAACGTTTTCAAGAAGTTAATTTTAGCAATGTTCTTATATCTCACGAAATTTGTGTCCAGCTTGGAGTAACCACCTAAAAATCTTATTAAGAGAACATCCAGTCCAAATTCCTAAATTTTCCCATAGAAATAATGGTTTGGAGAGTAATATCACATCGGGCATCGGGGTACTACACTTCTCTGTATAGTTGATGGTACCGTTAATAGTGCAAAGTATTGTGTCATTTTAAAAGGATTCCCAGAAGGAAACGGTTTATGTTCTTCAGCAGTACAATGTACTCCTGTCTATATTTAAGCTTGAATGTAAGAACACCAATTGGCAACAAATTCATAGCAGCAGCGTCATACGATTTGAGTCTCAGTGAAAACACATTATGGGGAATAACAAACATTGAAGTGGAACGAGTAATGCCACAAAGTAACACAGATTTGATTCGGCCAGTTTTACACCTGGACCACCATCACCGAATATTATGACGGCCACCTAGTTTCGGGTGTATCTTCACTATACGTGAAGCGTTTAGAGATAGATGGAGGTTCTATATGTGAATTAGATGAATTATTTGTTGTAATTTTATAATTTAAGTAACAGAAATTTAAACAGAAAAATTTTAATTGTATTTCTTTTTTCCGGATACTTTCTAGACAGACTATAGAATATTTCTGCACAACTATGCACATCATTACATAATTCTAGATTTACCCAATCAGTATTATTTAGTAGTTGATACAAAAGGTAGGAGTCTCTTTTTGAATAGTCATAAATATATGGTTTGATATTTTGAGGTATAAAAGGATCATTTGATATAGAAACATTAAAAATTAGTGATGGATGGTAAGAATCTTCCTGCACTAGCGGATCATTACACCTCTCCAAATCAGAAATGGTCACGTTAGTGAGAATTAAATCCAGCCTTCTCCCCATATGATTAGTAATAGTATTACACTGTTTGAGATCATTCATGGTCATGAAATTTTTAACTAATATACATTTATCGCAGTCATCCAAATCATATAATGGTAAATTAAAATCACTCATCATTAAAATATCTACGTTCTTATCAAGTATAGTTTCAAACATACCCAAGAATTCCTCATATAATTCAATTTTTGTACTGGGAGAAATATACACGCAACAAATATAAAAAAAACTTTTCGTCTTAACTTACATTTAGTCAGTAGGCACTCTAAATTACAGTTAAAGTCCACTATTTCTGCAGGCGATTCTTTCTTCACAGCCATCAGTACACCTCCGCCTCCAGTCAGGTGGTTGTTTCTGTCTCTTCTAAAAACATGATATCGTTCATCAAATAGTTCTGGATCATTGAAATCATCTGCTAACCATGATTCCGTTATAACTATCACATCATACTCCTGTAAAATTATACCCCCATAAAATTATTAATTAAATTATAAAATATTAATGTTTTTCCCTGTTGCATTTATTTTACTTGTGTTGGAGGATCTACCAACTGCGGCAGCATCCTCTTTTTGTGGAAAAACTTTGAAACCAAAGCGCCATTGGGTCAGGATTCCCGCATCCAAGCTTTTTAAAAGTCTTCCTGTCTAATAGTAACCTTCATTGAAGTGTAGCATTCAGGGCGTTTCGACTCATGTTGTTCGCAGGCTACCTTGGGAAAGTTAGGTTCCAAGAAGGATTTTAACTGCTCAGGCTTTGTTCCAGGGACAAGCCTAGCTACATGCAAAGATAGAAATTTAGGGACTGATTGAATCTGGTTACAATTCTCATTTCGACCCACCACAAATCTTCGAGTTCTACGTTGTACTTGTTGCCATCCCCCAGTTGATTCAACATCCATGGGAGGTGATTGTGCTAATTCTTGTATTTCTCTAATTTTGTTTGCAGTTTGGGCCTGCAGAATTGCTGCATTTACATTTCCATGGGAAAGTGAAGGCGGGTCTTGTTGACAGTTTGACGTGATTTTAAGGTTAGGACAGTTTCTGGCATTCGAAATTTTATGCCCAGGCGTAGGTGCAGTCCTGGTTGCCTGCTGTTCGTTAGGTTTGCCTAATGTAACACTGGTTGCATATGTTGTCTGATTCTGATCAGTCAAGGCTACCTGTGGCCTTGGATCAGTGCTACCAATACCCCTTTCGGAATGTTGGTTACATTTTTTCAAGTTAGAAATTTTTTCTTCCAATATATTGTTATATAAAATGATTTCCTTAGCTTTCAACTGGGATATTATTTCGTCTTTACACTTTTGAACTTCATTTGTGGCTTCAATTAGCTTCCTAACATTCTCGGACACCAACTTTCCTTGTATAAGTTCATCCTCTCTTAGACAGCATTTTACTAGATTATTCTTTCCTGCCGCAATTAAGCCGGCGACTCTTAGGGCACACGATGTATGATACACGGCGTCACAATTGGTACACTTTGCTAAACTATTAATAACCGATTTCGCATAGTATTTACACGAATTTGGAGAGCTATCATTCACCTCCTCACCATTCGCCGCCATCTTGAACTTATTATAATAATTTTATGTTTAGGTTTTGATTTCAGAGACATATTATGAAGAATATCGTTCATTACACGTCCAGAAACAGCTTTTCCTGTGCTTGCACGACTTCAGAAACCGTGGTGCGCGCACCGGAAAAGCCTAGTTTCCGGACTGGTAATGAAATATACTATTCTGTTCCGCCAAAACATGCGTTTCCAAAAACGTTTAGATAAGCTGTTTTTGTCATTTTCAAAAAATATGCTATATTGGAGTTTAGTATTTTGTGCGCTAAGCTTACAATTTCAAGGTAGTTTTTAAGCTTTCTTGCGGATCTGTCTGTATCTGTTATCCATTTCCCTTTTTCGTTTTATCGAATGCCTTTGTAATCTTCTTTCTGTAATTTTGTTTTCTTTCTTGCCTTTTCCACTTCTGTCTATCTTTTGTTCACCTGATTAATGTTCTTGTTTCATCAAATTTTTCACCTTCGTTTTGGCGGCATGCCAATTTTGGCTTCTTCTATACCAGGTTCAAAATATCTATCGCTGCATCTTTCGATTTCTAATTCTTCGTCGCCTTTTTATAGATTTGAACTCCATCTTGACAAATACTACAATTTCTGGATCAATTAATTTATTCCTTCACTGTTTTGTATGTATATTTATGTGCCTAACCTTACTGGATAATAGTTTATACGTTTCTTGTTTTTATCTCCTTAAATTTTCGATAGGGTTCTCTTCATCTGAATTCATAAAGAATTATTGTCCCGCGGCAGGTATTCCAATCGTCGCGTCGGGAGCCTTCAGACCCACATAGACATATAAACATCTACTTTCCTCCTCATGTCAATAGCTTACGTAGATGTATTCTCCAATGTAGAAATTTATTTCGCATCATTCATGATTAATGGTTTCCAGAAAAGCCAGATAGTCCATGAATTCAGCAGGTAAAAAGATATGGAATTGCCACCAACATGTTTCAATATAACTTATTCATCTGATGCACCCAATTTTTATAATATCAATATTTAAAACAGGTGATGATATGATTCTTCTTCCTCTTGGCTGGAATCTGGCTGATTTCCAAATCTCGAGATTGTCTGAAACACTTTCATTCCGTACTAAACGTTTTAAGGCTGGAAAGTAAGAATTTCCTATTCTCAAAAAGTTTAAATCTTTTTTCAAATGTAATAGATTTTTAAAAATATTTTTAAAATCTTTTAAGCAGTGCACTCTCCATAATTTTAAAACATGCTAAATGTAAATGTGATCAGCTATACCTATCTACTTTTGATACATGCGCAAATAAGATATATACATTTTGATAAAAATATTTATTATGGCAAAAGACTTACAATACATATTACCTTTCTTAACACTTCATGAATAAATACATTTTTATCAAATACAAACTGAATCACCACGTGCTAGTTTAGATATTAAACCTTCGGAATATTCTAAATAGTAGTATTAGGTGCTTCTAAACAAATCAAATCAAATCATCGTTTATTGTCCAAAATAACTATTACAAGAAATTAAAGACAACGTCATAAATATACTCTAAGAAGCAACGATTATATACTAAATTATACCAAATTTAATACATTTAATGTAACCTGACATATGTTAAACAACATATTTTGTCAAAAAAAAAAAACGAAAGAATTGATCAAAATAAATAAAAAACATGAAGACTAAATCACATGTAAGTCAAAATATTAAAACAATTCTGTGCAATACAATAAAATTAGTTGACAAAATAACAAACACCAGCAATGAATGATCAACATCAAACATACCATAACAAGCAATTACTACATACAAATCATATTAAATTTAATAAATTTAATCGGACATATGTCAAAAAACATATTTTGTCAAAAAACAATAACAACTGATTAACATAAATACAAAAAAATAAACACCAAATCACATGTAAGTCAAAAAAATATTAAAACAATTCTGTACAAGACAATAAAATTAGTCGACAGAATAACATGCACCAGCAATAAAATATCAACATCAAATTCACTTTTTAGTATATATACAAAATAAGGCAAAATAATGAAAAGAAAAACTATCTATTCATAACTTTCGAGAAAGGTCTCAAACTCACCCACTGTATAGAAGGCACTGGTAAACAACAACTTCCTGACTCTAGATTTAAATCCTGCCAATGTAGAGCATAGTTTGATTTCATTTGGCAATAAGTTGAAAAGTTTTCCACCAGTATAAAATGCATGATAATGCTTACCAAGTAATATATTCTTATGACCGCGAGTATAGTAGTTATGTCGGTCTCCCACTAGCCTAAGCTTATGTTTGTTTTTGTATATAATCATTAAGCTATTTAAAATAAAGATTCCAGCAACTGTTAGGAGTTTTTTGGTTTTAAAAGTTTTCCTGCAGGAATGTCTTAATGGTATATTAAACAAGAGTCGAACAATGCGTTTTTGAGCCACACATACCCTCTCTACTTCTCTCGACTTACCCCAAGGTACAGTGTTATACCCAATCACACTATGTACATTGTACAGAGCTATAGTACACTGGTTTAGAAGGAATGCGCTTTGATTCAATTTCTTGCATATTTTATCAATATGTTCACCCCAATTCATATTTTTATCTATTCTTATTCCTAGAAACCCCACATAATCTGAACATGAAATTTGTTGACCCTAGAAATTAAAATTAAGATTATTGGATGATCTATGCCTGTTATAGATTTCTATAACTTGTGTTTAAGTATTGTTTAGCATCAGTTTGTTGCTCTTGCACCAAGTAGCTAATTCTTGGAAACATGTCTGCACCTTTGTACGCAGGATCTCAGGATCGGGATCAGAGACAACAGCAGTAGTGTCATCACAGTACACTAATAATTTCCCACTCTTGACAAAGTCCGGCAGAGCATTGTTAAAAGCTGTAAATATAAGTGGGCCCAAAATACTCCCCTGCGTAGTTCCCATCTCCATTATAAACATCAGACTGTTCTGAGCCCATTTTAACGAAAAATGGCCTTTCAGCAAGATAAGAACTATACAGACTATTTATCTTTCCTCTGATTCCTAGCCTATCCAATTTTACCGAGACGAACCCCGCGTCAACATTATCGAAGGCCCTGGTCAGTTCAAACAACAAAATTACCACACATTCATTTCTATCCATACAATCAAAAACATGTTGAGCTAAATCAACGCTTGCACTTTCCGTGGAAAACTCTTTTCGGAACCCATGTTGACTAGGTGATATAATATTATGAGCGTCAAAAAAACTACTGTTCTTTGATAAATAACTTTTTCAAAAATGTTTGAAAAGGCAGTCAATACCGCAATCGGTCTATAATTCTCAATATTACTGAGTGCACCCTTTTTGTGCACTGGAATAATCTTTGCTTGCTTTAATTGGGTTGGAAAAACACCTTCCTCAACAGACTTGTTTATTATTATGGAAAGAACTCGGATAATTCCTCTTTGCTCTCTTTTATAATCATAATAGGAATGTTATCCGGCCCAATAGATTTTTTATTGGGCAAACAAGAAATAATTCCCGATATTTCGCGAGGTGTAGTAGGAGAAAAAAACATGGTACTTGACATATGCTTCGAATAGGTACAAGAAGTCTATAGTTTTCCACAGAAGGAATTTAATTTATTTTTTAAAACGCTAGTTAAATAGACTTCAAATTCATCTGCAATCTGCTTTTGACTTGTTATTGTTGTTCCATCTGATCGATTAATTTCTTTCACTGTGCTGTTCTTTTTTGGTTTATTACTTCATTTGTTGATCAGTTGCCATGCAGCCTTTGATTTATTGTCCGCCGAATTTATTATTTTTGTGTTGTTTGATATTTTCTCCTTTAATATTAGTTTTAACAATCTTTTAGGAAAGAACATTGATTGTTTAGGAGATTCCTTATGAAAATAAAACAATTGGCTAAAATGGTCTGAGTATCCAACATCAAAAACAATGTAAATATGTTCTATATTGTTGTGGAGGATTCATTCTTACCCTGGAATTGATTGCCTTTGGCCCCACAAATGATTAAATTTGGTTTGAATTATTATAGAGCCACTTCGGCCCAGGCTCAAGGATGTAAACTGCATAAGTGCAAGTTTAGTGACCCTAATGAAATGTGTACCTATATTTCTTCGATTCGATATCAAGTCGGATATCGATAAACTAAACTTATCGGATATATAATTGTCATCTTGTCAAAGTCAGTTCAAAGCCTGACAATCTGCAAGAGCTTTTTACTGTTTTATTGTATTTGCTAACCATTTTCATTTTTAGTTTTTTGCTTTTCTTGAAAACGATATCAGACTTGATATCGAATCGAAGAAATATAGGTACACATTTCATTAGGGTCACTAAACTTGCACTTGTACAGTTTACATCCTTGAGCCTGGGCCGAAGTGGCTCTATAACAATTCAAACCAAATTTAATCATTTGTGGAGCCAAAGGCAATCAATTCCAGGGTAAGATCAAAAACAATGCTGCTTACTGAATTACAGTTTGAAACAACATAATCAACCGCCGCGTACAAACTATCTTGCCATTCACCACCGATATCCTTGTTGGTTGATTAATCAGTGAAATAAGATTAAATGAACTGAAAACATCAGTCAGCATTTTTCTCTGCATAGTATCCTTAAAATAATTAATGTTATAATCTACACATAGTATAATGCTATTGGTCACCTGACCTCTGCCCTTGTTAAAATTACGGAAAACTTTAATGAAAATACTGAAGTCACCAGAGGGTGGACGATATAAATTTATCACACAATAGTTGTCAAACTGAATAGCACAACACTCTATAACCCTTTTTACTGATAGCTGACTAATTTTTGTCAAGGGTTTGGTAATTTTCAAATATTCGTCAATAACATAAATCATATTATGTTACTGCTTCTGCAAAAGGCATCTACCATTGTATAACATTCTATGTTTATATATTTTATTTGTTCCGATGAAAGCCAATGCTCAGTAAAACAGAGAATTGTCGGTATTTTAGGAAAACTTGCTAAGGTAAGGAGGATTAAGTCCACTTTGTTGTTAATTGACTGAACATTAAGGTGGCATGCGAACCAGTCCGGTTGGTCAAAGAAACTTACAAACATATTCATATATTCCAATAAGCCTTAATTAGAAAGTCTCTCTTTAGATATTCTTTAACATAAATAGTATCCATATCTATAAGCTCTCGATAAAGAATCTGATTAACCTGATTATAAGCTGTATCATCTGATTTGTAATGAATATCATGAATATTAAAAAATAAATACTCTGCAGTTTTCCTTTGAGAATCGCTCATGCCTCGATATTATATTTTTGGCTTAAAAATCATGTTTTCTCATCTGCCTTCCATCATATATTGCCAATTCTTTAACTAATGTGTTATATTAGGATAGCTGCGGTGATGGCGTCACGGATTCGAAATTCTAAGTTAGTTATTTCACGGAAAATTATATATCTCAAAAGTCTACGACGCCAATTTTACGATGCCCGGCTGGCTGCTGCCGAGTACTCTGTTGGTCTTGACAACGATGGTCCTTTAAATTTGTATGGAGATTTACATGTAAAATCCAGAAATTTAAGCCTGGAGGGCCATAGCTTATCTACTGATAGGCTTTCTTCCACATTTACATGTTTAATTATTATCTTTTTCTTTTCGTAGAATACAATCTGAAGTTTTTCCAGTCGCATATAATTCTAATGAGAATATGTTGGTTTGTGCTCCCACTGGCGCAGGAAAGACTAATATTGCGCTTTTATCCATTGTTCATCAGATTAGATGTCATATGGAAGGAAGTTTGATTAAAAAAAATGACTTTAAGGTAGGATACCTGACCGTTTTAGCACCATCTTTAGAGATAGTACCAGAGAAGCATGTAGAAGTTTTATTTCCAAAAAATAATATATGAAAACTGCAAACAAAAGATTAAAACAGAGACTTGTTGGAAACAAAAATAATATTGTGTTAGTTGGAGTGAAATAAACTAAAAACTTTAAGCGTTAGTTTATGCATCATAATAAGTTTAGTTTAATCAACCTAACAAAATTTTTTTTTTTGCTTTTAATATTTGATGTTTGTTATTAGCACATATTATGAAATGTCTGTCTTGTAGAAGTTCAGTTTTTGTTCGGTTTTTGCTGATTAACTAAATTATCTATTTAAGCATTTTCCTGAAAATTATTTTTTAATATGGATAAAGTATAGGCGAATAAATGATTTGAGTGAAAAGAAAAACATTTCTTATTTTAATAACTGACTATCTTTTTTTTGTGTTAAACATTTTACTTTTAAGGCCAATACGTAATTTGTGTATGTTCTACATTTACGCTGACACTACTTTGTAAATGTTTTCATTTTATCTTAGATCGTTTACGTTTGCCCCATGAAAGCACTTGCCACTGAAATGGTGACAAACTTTGGCAGGAAACTAGCTCCTATTGGTATATCCGTGAAAGAATGTACAGGGGATATGCAGTTAACTAAGAGAGAAATTGCAGAAACCCAAATGTTGGTTACCACCCCTGAGAAATGGGATGTAATTACTAGAAAAGGAGCCGGTAAGTAATATACAGTATTTGTTTCGGTATATAATAAGTATACTTTTGTGACGTCAATAATAGTGATTACCAAACATTAAGCATTATCCAAGTAGCGCTTAAAATATATTTTTCAATTTTATAAGTTTCTCGCCAAAGAAGATAACTTTCCCAATGAAAGCAATTTGATGACGCGATTATCAAGTTGTACTAAAAGATAATTTATTTCTATGAGCTATTTTGATGTTTTCAATGATCTCAAGCCTTTCAATCTGTTGGCGTAAAATTTTAAAATTATTTAATTTTGATTTTGTTGTTCTTTAAGGTACGATGCTTGATTTTTTGTTACGGTGTTAGCGCATGTGTTCAATTCTGCTCTCAGAGTTTCCCTAGGTCTGTTCAATGTACTATTTTGCAAGAATTTCAATATAGATTTCTTACTCCATTTTAATCTAAATTAGCATCTTTATTTTTTAGTTTAAAAAATAATGAGGAGTGGAATTAAACATGTTTTTATTTATTTAAAATGCAACGTATTTCTAAAGAAAAAGTCCGGTTTCAACCTTGAACAAATTTTTTGAGAGTGTAAAACAGCAAACTAAGATGTAAGATATTTTTAAAGCATCCAAAATATTTTTTATATTTAAAAGCTCACAACTTGCCACACCACCGTCTATAGATATTCTAATAAGTCCGCTCACTCCAGCATGTCGTGGAAAATACTGCCGTTGACCTTGAACACACTCGGCCACTGTACAGGGTGTCCCATTTTCGATGATATTACGGGGTATCTCACTTACGAGTAAAGATAGAGAGTTGCGGTTTTCGCAATACTGTGCTACTTTTTGGTGAAAAGAACGATGGTATAAACAAAATTTTCATAGCCCGCTTCGTTTCTGAGATACAGGGCGAAATTGAAAATAATGCATTTTGGGACCCCCTCGTATCTCCTTTATACTTTAACATATCGCAAAGCTAAAAACTTGCTCTTATATACTTTTTTACGTAGAACCCAGTGGCGTAGTCAGATTTTTGCTGTGAGTTGTCAATTTTTAGCTATAAATCAAACTTATGTTTGTTTAAATGGAATATATTTTTCTTTCGTTTGAATGGAAATTTTATAAGCTTTTCAAAAATATATAATACATGATATGTATTTTAAATAATAAGCCTAAAATTCATAATTTCACAAAATGTATCTCTATACGACACTCTTGATGAGTATAGTATAAGCATTATACTTTAAACAACGTTATAAGTATTAGTAGGCAGAGATTATTATGCATTATTGCATTTTTTACGATGGTTGAAAACGAAAATTATGAATATTTTGAAAAATATGACATGTTAGTCTTCTTTATACAGAGCAATGAAAACTTCCGTGAAGCTTCTCAACTATTATTCAATATGTTTGTTTGAATATTTATTTACCTTTTGACTTATTTCGGTTTATATTTTATTTAAGTATCATTTTAATTTATGGATATTCTGAAAAAAAGACAACCTGGTCATTTAATGTCTTCCGGAATAAACAGAACATGGAACGTTTATCCGGCCCCTACCAAAAACGTATAATAAGGAAAATCGCAGTAAGGGCGGAGACAACGTTCCTTGTTCTACCAATTTTTTTCTTTATTCCGGAAAACATGAAAAGATTAGGATGCCTTCTTTCGGAATATCTATAAATTAAAATGATACTTAAAAAATAAACCCAAATAAGTCAAAAGGTAAATAAACATTCAAACAAACTTATTGGAATCTAGCTGAGAAGCTTCACGGAAGTTTTCATTGCTCTGTATAAAGCAGACTAACATGTCATATTTTTCAAAATATTGATAATTTTCATTTTGAGCCATCATACAAAATACAATATTACACAGAAAATATAAATTTTGCCACTGACAGGTCTTGCCAATAAGAAATGATCATTCCATTGTTCTAATAACCTCTGCCTACTGATGCTTATACCGTTGTTTAAGAGACAATGCTTATACTATATTCATTAAGAGTGTCGTATAGACACATTTGGTGAAATTATGAATTTTAGGCTTATTATTTAAAATACATATCATGTATTATATATTTTTATAAAGCTTATAAAATTTCCAGTCAAACGAAAGAAAAATATACAGGGTGTTACATTAAAAAAATATACAAGAGTGTCGTATCGAAACACATTTTGTGAAATTATGAATTCTAGGCTTATTATTTAAAATACATATAATGTATTATATATTTTTATAAAGCTTATAACATTTCCAATCAAACAAAAGAAAAATATACAGGGTGTTCCATTTAAAAAAACATAAGTTTCTTTATATGTGTTAAGCTTAAGATGTGCTGGATTCGATGGTAGATATTTTACTTTTGCTGATGACACAGTGATATTGTATTCGGGTGATAATGAGGGAAATTTTGAAACTGTGATAAACGATGAATTGATGTTGTATTTTAATTGGCTGTTATATAATAAACTTAAAATTAATGCGGAAAAAACCAAGGTAATGGTTTCTAAACAAAAAAAATAAGAACATTATTATACCAAAGATTAAAATAAAAAATAGAGAGTTGGAAAGAGTGAATAGTATTAAGTATCTTGGATTGATTATAGATCAATAAGATTAATATATACAATGCTTATTTTGCATCACACTTGACATACCTTATTCCGGTGTGGGGTGTGTGTGGCAGCGTCACTTTTAGAAGGATGCAAATAATACAAAATAAAATAACAAAAATTCTTTTTGAGTTGACTGGCTTGTGCGCACACGGGACCTATACAGGGATCTGGGTGTGTACCACCTAGCTCAACTTTTGAAGCTGGAGCAATGTAAATATATTTATAAGATACTGAATAAAACACAAAAATGTAATACACAAATTATATTTACAAACAACATACACAGTCACAATACTAGATCTTGTAATAATATTTATCAGTGCAGTGTAAATACTAGCAAAGGTTTAAATAATTCCATCTCACAAGCTTCCAGTACTTTTAACAATTTACCAAATGCAATAAAACATCAGGGCTTTGAAAGATTTGTGAAGGCGTTAAAAACTCACTTAGAAAGTAATACTGATGTTTAGATTAGGTTAAGATATTTGCTTAGTGTTTTAAGGTTAACTAGCCTCAATACCAGTGCTTTAAGCATTGCTTAGAGACTTCATGTAAGAATTGTCTTTGTAAACTTTTTGCTGAAATATATTGTATTGTTTGAAAAAAAACAAATCTAACCATACCTCATATTTCAATTCGATTCCGATCCAGTCACCGTTTTCATGAAAGACGTTAATTTAAATCCCGATACGATCCCAGAAAAAGGTGAATCGACCGTGAGACTAAAAATTATTTAAATACTTGCTTTCATGGAGGTTTCATTACCGAACTGATAGCCAAGTGTCGTTATGTGGAAGCTTGACGTTGACTTCTAAAGACATTCAGAGGATGGAGCTCTGCTTGTTAAAGTTACCTACAATTTTAATGCTGGTCCCGGATGGCTATGATTTGCCTTCGTATTAATTTCGACATCCTTCTTGCTTATAGAAAAAGTGTAATTTTTTAAAGCGAGATGCATTTTACGGCTTTTCATATGTGGAACGCGAGATTAGAGGTTGGAATAGCGATTTTTTACTGAAATTTCGCACTGTAATTTAGATGTCTAAAATGGTAATTTCTGTTAAGTTTAGAATTCTATGAACGTGTTTGGTGCCATTCAAGACATGCCCCAGTGTAAGAGGTGTTTGTCATCCCAAGCTGTAAGGGTTTCTGATTGTTTTTTTTCGGCATCGTTGATATAGACTAACTAAAGGAAGTATTTAAAGATACTCAACATTTCATCTTAGTAAATCACACGGTCTGGTATTCAAATATACCAATATCATATTTTGTGAACTAAATAATTTAAAAATATATTCACCAGCTGTTCCACTACAAAGAGTGTTATTAGTAAATATAATATATTATAGACATATGATAGTGTATTATGTTTGTATTTTAGTTGATTCCGAAGTAGTGGGTCTTGTGAAATTACTTATAATAGACGAAGTGCATCTTTTAAATGGTTCGAGAGGTCCCGTTATTGAAGCTTTAGTAGCGAGAACGTTAAGACAAGTAGTAAGCAGTCAAAGTATGATTAGGATCGTCGCTCTTTCTGCTACGCTGCCGGGATATTTAGATGTATCACAATTTCTAAAAGTTAATACAAGAAGGGGTTTATTCTTTTTTGACAATAGGTAATTATTAAATAGAGTACGTACATTTAGTCTTATTTTTACGAGGCAATCATTACTAATACGGTGAAATAGGGCAATGCCTTAAATTAATCCATTGCTTTTTTATGGCTGGCAAGACAGACGAGACGGGTCGAATTGATAATCAGCTAAAACAATACGAAAATTACAAAATAGCAATTTCTTCTTATAATTTGCTGTCAAGTTATAAGACGAAATTAGATCTTCTCACCAGCTGTTGTTTATCATCAAACGGCCGTCCGTATAACTTCCTGTTGGTCCGTAGCTTTTAGCCAGTGCTGTCAATTTATGCGGATTCGGCCAGTTCGGTTTATCAGGCTAAATATAATTTAAGTACAATGGATCACAACTGGAAGTGATCCAAATGGTTTCATTTAAACCCGTAATAAAATGTCTGTTTTATAAAAATAAATAGACTACCTGCTTGTCAAGTAAAAATTAAAAATAATTCTTAACTGGATGTTTGAAGAACGTTCAATCTCTCGTACTTATAAACCATGCAAAATTTAAGAGATCCATGTTTTTCGCACCATAGTAAGTTTTTCACTCATTTTGTATCCGATTCCAGCTGTTAGGCGTACGTCACGGAACGTTTGAACTCTGGTTAATCTTTCAGCTATAGCAAGATATGATTTATTGAAGATTGATATACTAAAAGGTTTGTTTTGATTTACAAATTGAATTTTTTCCCTTTCGGGTGAATTCTTCAGGTGTGCTCAGAAATATTATCTTTTAAATTCTGTAAGCCGCGCATCGAGCGCAAAATATTTGGCTCAAAAATGAATCTAAAAATTCGTTTGGTTCGCTTGGATTGTTCAGCAGTTTAGTTCTTTCGATCTTTTTCGTTTTCGTTTCAAGATGTTAAATAAGTTTCCATATGAGTGTGTAAATTTTTAGCTTCTGATTAGCAGATTCATTATGCAGAACGAACTGTATACTCTTTTTTTAATTTGTTGAAATATAGGCCTTGTCCAATGCAAGCAAGGGACAGCACAGCCACGTATAAGAATTGACATTGAACAAAAAGTTTAGAATCGATTAAGAGATAATAAGCAAGAACTTCAGAGTTCGATCAAGATTTTTGAGAGAATATTATACTTGCAAAACTGAGAGTGTTTTTCAAGTAGCTTTATTGGACTATCCGGTATGATCAAAGTTTTGATATTATTTTATCCTTACTTAACCCTGTAAAGTTCACTGTAATGGTCAAAGACGCAATTTGTATCATCATCAGTTTATCTTGCTTTACCTGGAAGATAAACAAAAAATCTTGAAAACGTTCCGAGGCATCCATCTATTAGTTGAAATCGTACCATAAAACATGTGAAAAATGTGAAAAAATCTACGAAATGGCATTCAGTTTGTTTTAGTTCTATCAAACATTAAACCCCTAATTTTTAGTACAAAAATCCATTAATAGATATTTTTGCACTGCAAGTTGTATGACCTTTCAAAGTATTTATGATTATTTTCTTTATATATGAACTTTTTGATATTTTAACTTAGATCAACTTCATTAGAAATTCTTATGAAATTGGTTTCACGCTTCATGATGCCTATAATAAGAACTAATTGATTTAGTATTTGTATTTATATTAAAGGGTAGGTGTTTTTTAGAGTGCCATTGCCTTTATTTATGTGTCACTACTTTTAAGCTGGCTATGTACCGGGTGTTTCACTATAAATGGACCCCCCCCCTTTAACTTTCTCAATTGACGTTGTAGAAAAAAAACGTTAGATACAAAA
>MU192448.1:0-20382 GCA_016904865.1 Pissodes strobi
CTATATATTCAACTGTAGGGGTGTGCTAGCTCTCAAAATGGTTGTGCTAGCCTGTGCTAGGTCTAAGCTTGCTGTGCATAACAATTATCTTTACCAACCCTCAAAAGAACCCAAACGTTAACTTAGCCCCCCCCCCGCATTTATGGCCTATTATTTTCAAAAATGTAGTTGTGCTAGCATTTTTTCTAGTTGTGCTAGCTCCAAAGAAGCTGTGCTGGCCAGTATTATAATTAAAAAAGGTGCGGGGGGGCTAGCGTTAACCTAGCCCCCCCCCCCCCGCATAAATTAGAGGATATCCTTATTACTATGAGTGTGCTAGCTCTAAAACAAATTGTGCTAGGTTGTGCTAGATCTCAAGGCCCTGTGCTAGCGTTTTGAAAAAAAAAATCAATGCGGGGGGGGGGGGGGGGGGGGGGGCAGGTTAACGGACCTGCTTTATTTTATATAACAACCAAATTAAGCATTAAAAATAAATCAAGAGATAAACACTGCAAAGATTAGTATATATTTCAAATTCTAAAACCTTAAAGCACTTTTATTTTAAAGCGAAATAACGAACACGGTGTATGCTCAAGCCGAAGCAACAGAAGTGAAAACTTCAAATATCATCAACTGTATAGGTATAAGAAATAGCATTTATCTCCTATCAAGTCCTAGTTTACATGCAAATAAAAATTAATATATACTTAATAGGATGTGCGATATCTATGTAATTTGTGTAAAGTACAAAAATGGGAAAAACTATCTGAATGATTGCAATATGAACAAATGTTTTTAATTAACTCACACACAAATGCTATAAAACACAGATGCCGCTGCATTTCGCTTGAAAATTTCCAAATTCTCCGATCCTGACCCATTTTCGCAGCTTCAAATCGTTTTAAATGAGATTTCAAACAAATAAAACCACAAAAACTATACACACCTATGCATGCCGAAAATGAAATTTAACCTCGAAATCTGCCAAAAAGTTGACATACACTGGCCCTGGAAAATGTCCAAATTTTCCAATCCTGACCCCTTTTTCCTGCTTCAAACCGTTTTCAAAGAGATTTCACGCAACTAAATGTATAAATCTACATATTTAACCTAAACGACATGTCAAAATATTGGAACACGTAGGTATTCCTGCAAATGTCCCTATTCAAACTCGTAAAAATACCGAAGTATGGAAAACTGAGATTTTTTGTCGGATTTTCGGTATGTTTCCCTTTAACATCAATTTGATCGTATTTCCCATCACGTACGGAAAATTATTATAGACCTTTTTTATTGCAGATATATCGAAGTATAGAAATCTATGACTGTTTTCTTGAAAATAGCTATGCGTTGGTTGACACATACGATTAAAGTAAGTTTTTTAAACTGAAAATCAAAAAATCACCAGTTCGGCATTTTCAAGCGTATCGATGCGATTTTTTGGTATGTTATACACGTAACTCTCCTTTTTAATGTAATAATTTCTAAAGTGTCTTCTGCTACGGTTTATGACGGTTTTTTATGTCCGGCACACACACAAAAGGAAAATGCTATACCACTCAACAAGCGGTGCGTGTGCGAAGCAGATCTGTGTGTGTGTGTGTGTGTTGGACTTGAAGCGTAGGTTGTAGTTTTCGGGTTTTCCTCCAGATAAAGGAGTACCGTACCAGCGACGTCCCAGGTGTTCGCAACTGAATCGTATGTCGATGAGCAGCTTGTGTCTGACGGATGTTTCTGTTTGGCACAACTCTGGGCAGAATCACAAGTGCCAGCTCACACACCTTCTGTAGTAGTACTGATAGTAAAGAAATAGGTCCGCCACTTTTCCTCAATGTTCAAGGCTATCAAGGTCCTTAGTCAACTCTGGGTCATCCACAAGACGAACTGCTCTCCTCTGTATGGAGTCCAATACCTTGAGCAAGTGTTGGGTGATCCACACATGGGAACAGTATTCCAGAGATCCTTACAGAGCAGTAAGAGCTAAAGAAGTGTATACAACTTTTTTGCTTTATAGAGTGGTCCTACCTTTTGTGCTGCTGCTTTGGCGATTTTGGTGACGTGATTACGCCAAGACATTGTCCTGACATTTATCAGTCAGGTCCAGCAGTGTCTGTTTTTTTTTTTTTTGAGAAGACTGCTGCTTGAGTCTTTCCTGCGTTAAACTAGACATTGTCTTCCACACCCCATTCTACGATGGCCTTCATATCCTCATTGATGGCAACAATCTGTGATTTTCTCGCTCGTGTTGAGACGAGCAGGATGGAAAGCTTTGTTCGCGACAGCTTTAAGTAAAATAGTATCCATGAAACAGCCTGGTATGTTGATAGTGGTGCCACTTCCCACATGACTGGACAACCTAACAAATGAAGACTCGGGGCAGGACGTATTTGTGGCAAATAATTATAAATTGTCTGTGAGTGGAACTGGCAATAGTGTTGTGAAGTTGAAACACAGTGGAACTGTACAGAATATATAAAAAATTAAATGTGTACCAAATCTGTCAGTGAACTTGTTGTCAGTGAATGAATGGTTCACAATGGAACATTGCGTGCATTTTGACGCAGAAGGATGCAGAATAATTGATGAAGGTAATTGTAGTATTAAGGGAGAACCTGTAGCTACTGCAGCAAATGTGAATGGCTTGTATGAACCAGATGTCATGAATGTGTTTGCGAATGTGGCGAAATCTCTAGATTCTCAGATGCACAGACGCCTAGGTCACCTTAATCATTATAGCATGGCGTTGTTGAAAAATGGTCTGGCCACTGGTGTTTTGTACAACGAAAATAAAAATCCAGAATACTGTGAAAGTTGCATTAAAGGTAAACAGGCCAGAAAACCTTTCCCGTATAAAAAGGATAAACATGTCACACAAAATAAACTTGACTTGATCCATTCAGACCTTGTAGCACCTATATGCAAGTAGAATCATGGGGTAGCAAAAAATATATGATTACCCTGATTGATGCCAGCACAAGGAAAGTATTTTGTTATTTTCTAGAACATAAAAGTGAAGTTACAGAAATTTTCAAAAACTTCTGCTCCATGGTGAAAAACCAAACGGAACGAAAAATAAAGATTCTGAGAACCGACAATGGAGGAGAATACTGCAACGAGCGTTTGGGGAAATTCCTCAAATATCGGGGAATCAAACATGAACAAACAATCCCCTACACTCCGCAGCAAAATGGAGTGGCTGAACGCTACAATCGAACCATACTCGAAAAAGCACGTTCAATGCTCATCGACTCAAATAGTCCGAAGCAGATGTGGGCAGAAGCTGCCAACACAGCAGTTTACCTTTTGAACCATTCACCAACTAAAAAAAATAGGTGGTGAAATTCCTGAAGAGAAATGGACCGGCAAAAAGGTAGACTTGAAACATCTGAGGATTTTTGGATGTCGAGCTTGTTCATATACCCGATGTGAAAAGAAAAAACTTGACGACAAAAGTAAAGAGTATATTTTTGTCGGGTACTCTGAAACAAGTGCCGGATACAGGCTATACACAAGTAACCATAGTCTAAAAATAGCCAGGGATGTTATGTTTTTGGAAAACAAGCTTTCAGACGACCCATCGAAGATTTCCATTGCACCAACTACATCAGAAGTTCTTTCGCTTAAGATAACATATGGGAATGAAGGTGATGATGCTGACTTAGAAGATATGCCAACTGAGGCCCCCCATCTTCAAGAAGAAGAAGTCAATCCAGAAGAAAACAGTGATGTGCTAGTTGGTGAAAATGAAAATGAGTCAAGTGAGAGTGAAAGTGAAAATGTTGAATCCAGGTATACTAAACGTGTAATAAGAAAACCGGACAGGTATGGTGACTGCATTACTAATTACGACTCTGATTATGCTATGTTAACTATATCAGCTGAATTAGAGCCAACAACCATTTCCAAAGCAGTGTGAAGCTCGTGAAGTGTAGAATGGTGAAAAGCAATTAAAAATTAACTTGAAACATTCAATGCTTGGAAATTGGTCGATAAACCTAATAATAGAAACATTATTAAAAATAACTGGGTTTTTAAAATTAAAAGGAATCAGAATGGAGATATAGTGACTTATAGAGCTAGGCTTGTAGCAAAAGAGTTTACTCAAAAATATGGAGTAGATTATTCTGAAACTTTTTCGCCAGTTATCAGATTTAGTAATTTGAGGCTATTATTAGCAATGGCAGCTGAATTAAACTTAGCGGCTGATTACTTAGATGTGGAAACTGTTTTTTTAAATGGTGACATTGACCAAAAAATCTATATGAGTCAACCAGAAGGTTTTATAGAGCCAGGGTCAGAAAACAAAGTTGGTCGATTAAAAAAGGCTATCTATGGGCTTAAACAATCCGCCAAATTATGGTATGAAAAAGCTTATCATGTATTATTAGAGTTAAATTTTGAGCAATCAAAAATAGAGCCATGTATTTCCTTTAAAAAATTTGCGAATTCCATTATAATTATAGTACTTTATGTTGATGACTTTTTTATTTTCTACAATGATCACCAAGAAGCAAAACATTTAAAAATTTAATTAAATAAGCATTTTCACATTAAAGAACTTGGATCAATCTCGAATATTCTCGGAATAAGGGTTGATCGAGATCCTTCAAAAGGCGAATTAAAAATTTGTCAGGAAAAATATATTGAGAAGGTACTTGATAGATTTGAAATGTCAAACTGTAATGCGGTAGGTACTCTGTTAGAGCAAAATCAAAAATTGGCAGTTGTTGGAGAATTTGTTGATGTACCGTATCAGCAATTGATAGGATCTATAATGTATCTTGCAGTTTGCACAAGACCAGATATTTCATTTTCTGTTTCTTTTCTAGGCCAGTTCAATAATAGTCATACTAAAGATCATTGGGTGAGTGCTAAATAAAAGAGTGCTTAAATATTTGAAAGGAACAAAAGATATGGGAATTAATTTCAAAAAATCAAGTAAACCTATAGCTGATTTTGTGGATGCTGACTGGGTCAACAATGAAATCGATAGAAAATCATTTTATGGCTATATTTTCATGTTAGCGGGAGGTCCAGTATCCTGGGAATGTCAAAAGCAAGAAACTATAGCTTTAAGTTCCACCGAAGCTGAATATATCGGTATATGTGAAGTAACAAAAGAGTCATTGTATTTAAATGCGCTATGTGTAGAAATATTTAGCGCAAATGACGATTGTAGTTTCTTAAATCTTCATTTGCCGATGACTATCTTTAACGATAACCAAAGTGCGATAAAATTGTCAGAAAATCATATGTTTCACAAACGCACTAAGCACATAGGTGTTTAAATATAATTTTATTCATTATAGTAGTGCTACTTATAACTTATTTTGACTTGTGTCGGCACCTCGGAGTTACAAGCTGAAATTTTCACAGAATGAAGGCTTTATTATATTAATTCAAAATCCGAAGGTAATAAAAAATCATAACGGGCAAAAGGGCAGTATACCTAAAAATCGAGATTATTATATGAACGTGTAGAATATTAAATTATGAATGTTTTCACATATAATTCATCGACATTTTTGTACGAATTATATTTTTATCATTGCTTGAAATATGCATATTACTTTGGCCCTTACGGCAAAATAAATCAAAAAATTGAAATATCTCCCTTCGAACCTGGGCAAAATCTGATTAAAATATACTCATTTTTGTATTCACCTCGCATTCTCCCCGAAGTGAAGGCTCAAATCAAAAATTTTTATTCTTGCAAAAAGTTAGCTTAAGTATTTAGAATACATAGGTGCATGAATACATTTTTTTTCTCAAATGGTGATGGAAAAATAGAATTAAATGTAAAAAAGTAATTTTCTTCAAGCAGCGACCGGCCGATCTCTCGCTTCCCGAGTACTCTCGTATCCCACTTTCTTCATAGCTTCCTCTCTCTCTCGCGCCTATTGTACAATACAATAAGTGCTTTTACACCATTACGGGTTAGAATACTAATAATAATAATAGCACAGATCTATATAGCTACGCAACAGATACCTCTTCCAATGCTTTTTACGCGGGGCCAAAAATGTTCACCGGCTTTCGCGAGCGGGTGAACCAGTCGTCTAGGAACTGGTCGGTGCTGCCAAGTTATCACGTCGAACAATATTCCGGCTGACTTTTTGACCCGCTCAAATCATCGAGTTTTATTATTAATATTTATATATCAAATTAACACAAAAATATTTTTTAGAAAAATACGATTTTTACATGTTTTATTATGATAGTTTATTAATAGTAAAACAAATGAAACGGCAATTTAAATGAACAAATTTATAATATTGACACTTGATAGTAGAGTTAAATGGTACTGTGACATGTCGATAAACAGTTCATAAATTCCTTTGATCTTCGAAACAAAATCCTGCGTGATAATATTATTACTTAATACAAATAAGAGATATTACAGTATAAGTTAACAAATTTTGTAATGACCTTTTACGCCGATATTTAAGGTGAGTTTTAGCCCATGTTCAAGCAAACACCATTCACTGAATCTGATAATGAACTTTAATTTGACATAATATAACATACGATTGCCAAGAAGTAATACCATAATGTGATATGGAAGGTAAACTGCAGTTCGCGACTTGGCAACACGTCTAAATAGGAAAGTATTTAAGTTTATTGCATTATTGGCGAGCGACACTTTTAATACCGGAGTAGGCATCTGTTGCGTAGCTATATAGATCTGTGATAATAGCTATTATTAATTGAACAAAGTCAATGAAGACATTTTCGATTATACTGAAATTTATTTTTCCTATACGTTGCTAGGTAATAAAGAAGTAGAAAAAAATCATATACTTAATGCAACTGCTATAAAAAAGAAGACTAGCTTTTATTCAGAATAGAAAAACTGAAAATGTAAAAAATCCTTATAATATCAAAATCTATTTATCTTCAGTGTCTGTATCTTCTTCAGGAATAGACACAATGACTTCGATATTACCTTCCAGTATTTTTTGCATGATCCTATGCAATCTATTTAATTTCTTCTACGTCTACAAGCTTCCATACAATCTAATAAAAAATTATTTGATTAAGTTTTATTATGTACCTGTTTAATCTAATAATAATTTACACAATTATTTACATCCACATGCAATAAATACTTTTACATCCAAAGGAAATGCTGGTGTTGTTAAAATTGGGGATAATTTGGATATCACCTGCCTCCTCATTTCCATCCGCATTCTGTCACCTCTGGTAATTTAATAGGGGATTTGGTTCTAAAGAACTGAAGCACACCCTAGTTTGTTAATGTGCTCTCATACTGCGAAATTTTAAACTATTTTTTGTAGGGGCTAGTTTTTTCCTCGGTTTTTTCAATTAGCGATGAATAGGCCAATAGTGTCCTGAAAATATTAATAGACGAAATGTTTGGAATTGTTGAAAATAATTTTATGATAAATTTCTCTATGTTATTGAACATGCCATCTGAAAATTCCTGGACCCAATACCGTCTAAATAATCTGAATAATTTAGATAAATTTTACATTACATTTTACTTTTCCTAATCCTGAAAACTGGCTGGTAGTATGACAACTCGTTAGAGCAAGAAATGCAGGTAATTTTTTTGCAACTTTTTCTTCTAGGTTGATGTCATGAACTGCCACATATCGCACCGAATTTCCCCTTCCACATTTTACCCCAAATTCTCTAGAAATATATATTTTTGTCATACGCTCCCAAAAATAGCTATTTTACGGACTCATTTGAGTTCGTAAAATGCTTCTTTTTAGGCCTAGTCCCTAAAAGTCGTCATGGTAACTTTTACGGACTATTCCAAAATTCCTGAATATGTCTAAATGTCAAATTTCGAATGACATGACAAAATTGTCAAATAATTGCTACGATATCAAATTCTAAGCTAACTTTGTCTTACATTATGATTTCAAAAATTATGGTAAATTTGCAAATTTAGGCGTTCTGAAGAATTGCAAAAAGCTTATAAATAAAAATTAAATTTTGGGAGCGTATGACAAAAAATAGTGTTTGTCACACGTACCTAAATGAAGTTTTTCAGGACTCATCTGCTATTCCGGACTCGGCTAACGCCTCGTCCGGAAACCGCAATGATTCGTCCTGAAAAACTCCATTTTAGGTACTTGTAACAAAAATAACTATTTTAATATGTACCAGAAGTACAAGTACATCAGTGTCAACTGTCATTGGAGTCCACGATGCATGTCAAATAATACATACAATGTTTTGCAGAGAGTAATGCAACAAAATCCTAGTATCAGCTTCTTCGTGACTATAGAGGATAGTAATTTGTTGTCAATTGGTTCGCAATTTGTTTTGTTATCAAAAATATTGGTAAATCCCCCACTATAGTTGCGAACTTGAAATTCTTTTAATGAGAGTGCTCGTTCAGATAAAAAGTTCGTTAACTGTTTTTTTTTTAACTAAAAACAGAGTGGATAAAAACTGTGTTTTTGTTTGTTTATAAAACGTCTGTCTGAACATAGAAACACAAATTTTGTTTTTCGGAAATGCGTCATTTCCGTTTTTCAGACTTTAGATTAGCTGAAATCGGTTACATAAAAATTAGTTTTTGTTTAATATTCTAGACATTATTTATTCACAGCCCAGGAATCAAATTTTTTTTCCGTCAATGCATCATTTCTTTTTTTTTTCATTTTTTTTTTTCATAGTTTGTTTTTAAATTTTTTATTTTTTAGTTTAGAATAGCTGAAATCGGTTACATAAAAAGAAGTTTTACCTTAGTACTTGAGACATTTATTCTAATCGCAAGAACTAAAAACTTTTCTCCGGAAATGCGTTATTTTCGTTTTTCAAAAAACTGCTAATTAAAAAAAAGAAGACTTGTACGTTATATTATGTCCCGCAAAATTGAAATGGAATTTACAGCGTTTCTAGTATAAATTAACGAGTCTTACTGAATTTCAGTTTAAAAAATGCTAATTTTTCAGGAAATGTTAATGAAAATTATTTTTTTCTTCAAACGTCAGTAAATCCGTCATTACTCGACTGTGTAGGCGGCAGTGAAGTTTCGTTTTTCCTCCGCCGGAACTTTACTTTTCACTTTTCCGCCGGCGGAGGAAAAAGTGTTATCATAGCAACATAGATGCAATACAAACAAACATCAAAATAAGCGTCAACAACTCAAGAGTTATTAAACTAAAATTTGTATTTAAAAAAATCACTAATTTAGGAACAAATTGGTTATTATTTAATCGAACTTACTCAATAACTGCTTATCAATACGGAATTAAAACGCAATCGAAAACGCAATTTTAAAAATATAATTATTGTTGACAGTGTCCATTGACAGCTTTTTGTTAGTTACATTACTATAGCAACAACCTGAGCCTATTCACCGACACCGCACCGGTCTAAGTTGCCTTGCGAACCCACTTATCTTTAATAATAATTATTATTACTATTAAAAAGAGACTTTTTGCATTAATTTGTCGACATTTGAAGAAAAAACAGCATATTTTATTTGGAGGAAAAGTTACTTTTCATGGCTTGCTCTCTATTACCAGCCTCACTCCGTTCGGCTGTTAAACACGAGCGCGCCATGAAAAGTATTACTTTTCCTCCATATAAAATAATATACTATTAAGTATGTGTCCCTTAAACAATACATCCCTATTTGCAACATGCAAAACGCCTTTGTTACAACAGCTCTCCATTTCAGATGATATTGGACAATTTAAAAATTACTAACCATGGGTGGCGTGACGTATCTTTAATCATTATATTATTTTTTTGAATTTTCACAATTATTTCAATATTTTATTACAAATGCTCTTACATTTTTAAATTTAACGACAAAAGCACGCGATTTAACTGAAATTATTTAATAATAGTACCTAGGTATAAAATTCCACTGACATAAAAATGCAAAATTACAGACACCCGACTGAGACAAACTAACCCAAACTAACCCAAGCTAACCCAAACTACCCCAAGCTAACCCAAACTAACCCAAGCTAATCCAAACTCTCCAAACTAACCCAAACTACCCCAAGCTAACCCAAACTAACCCAAATTACAAAGCTAAACAAGCGCGCGAAGCGCGCTTACCATAACTCTAGCTAACCCAAACTTTAAATTGAAAATTGACCCGACTGAGACAAACTAACCCAAGCTAATCCAAACTAACCCAAGCTAACCCAAACTAACCCAAACTAACCCAAATTACAAAGGTAAACAAGCGCGCTTCGCGCACTTACTGTATCTCCAGCTAACCCAAACTTCAAATTGCAAAATTAAAAAAGCGCGCTCCGCGCGCTTACAGTGACCCAACTGAAACAAACTAACCTAAGCTAACCCAAACTAACCCAAGATAATCCAAAGTAACCCAACCTAACCCAAACTAATCCAAGCTAACCCAAATTACAAAGCTAAAGAAGCGCGCTTCGCGCGCTTACCGTAACTCAAACTAACCCAAACTCCAAATTGCAAAATTAAATAAGCGCTCTTTGCGCGCTTACGATAATCCAACCTGACCCAAATTGCACAATTAGTTTACCTTAAATTAAAGTTGTTTAGATTAAATTAAATTTTCTTGAAAAACGGAAATGACGCATTTCCAGAGAAAAGTTATTAGTTTCTGCGATTAGAATAAATGTCTCAATTACTAAGGTAAAACTAGTTTTTATGTAACCGATTTTAGCTATTCTAAACTAAAAAAAAAAATTGAACAAAAATTTAAAAAAAAAAATGCATTTCCGAAAAAAAAATTGATTCCTGGGCTCTGAATAGATGTCTAGAACATTAAACAAAAACTAATTTTTATGTAACCGATTTCAGCTAATCTAAAGTCTGAAAAACGCAAATGACGCATTTCCGAAAAAAATAAATTTGTGTTTCTATGTTCAGACAGACCTTTTATAACCAAACAAAAACACAGTTTTTACATAACCCATTTCAGCTAAAAGAAAGCTGAGCCACTGAAGATAAATAGATTTTGTTATTTTCAAGGTTATTATAAAACTTTTTACATTTTCAGTTTTTCTATTCTGAATAAAAGCTAGTCTTTTTTTTAATAGCAGTTGCATTAAGTATATGATTTTTTTTCTACTTCTTTATTACCTAGCAACGTATAGGAAAAATAAATTTCAGGCCTAGCAATTAAAATTGACTGATTTATTATAATTTACATTGAGTAGAATGTGCCCTTCGAAACGAGACCAAGTTTGTCAAAATCGGTGAAACCGAACCAAAGTTATATGTTTTTTTATATTTAAATATGTTTGCTTCCACCTCCACTTGTTCGAAAACACTTAATAAAAAGCAATACATTAAAAATAAGGAAAATTTACTGGAGAATCCGAAAATTATATTTCTGACATATGCTAAATAGGAATTTTCTATAAGAAAAGCACCTTTAGTTACATTGAGGATGGAGTTGGAAACTTCAAAATAATTTCCAGCGATTTTTCTGGGACACTTTTACTATGAACATATTTTTTTGAAGTCGGACGATGCTTAATTCTTGAGATATCGCCGGCGAGCATTCTTATTTGAGCACCCGGAACCCTGAGTATTTCGGCGATGTAGTTAATTGGTACATTACAATTACTACATCATCAAAACATCATAATATTAGTATTAAGCCATCCAAGACTCATTTGGATCTCGACATATTAAAAAAAAGGTCTTCGTATTTTTATGATTACTTTTTCTGTTGAATACGTTATTCAAAACGAAAATTGGCAACGCCGAGCCGCAAATCTGCCTAGCGACAAGCAGTCTGTGCGGATCGCGCGTTGCCCTGAAAAATAATTGAACAACGCGACCGCTAGTGTTTTGTTTCTAGGCGGTTGCACACCTGGCACACAGCGGAAAATTTCTATTTTTTCTATTGCTCTCTCCGTTGTTTTTTTTTCTGTTGAACAGTAACGATTTTTCGGCGATGACACAGTACACAGATAAATCACGCTTTGCATAATAAATAGTTATAATTATCATGAAGTCTATAGATTAAATAAATGTAAGTAGGTAGGTATTAAAATACCTACAAGCCAATGGTTTCAAATTATATAATTTTGTTTTTCACTCTACAGAATTTACTTTTGTTCCGTGATTTCTACATACATATAAATTACCTACATAGATTTTCATCACAGTTCACGTTTTTATTAGGTTGCCATTACAACAAACATGCCCACTGATATTAGGGATATTTTCACTAGTAATCTCCCTAGTGCTTGAATTATTACCGGAAATTTAAAAAAAATCATGCTCGAGGAGATATTTCCGGTTATTGATTCAAGAACGTGGGAGATTCGGTAAGAAAATTTCACACCAAAATAATATAAAAAAATTATAGCATATTTTCCTTTAGAAAATCCAGTAGGAAACTAAAACTACCAAATAGGCTCTGTGCCTGTCAACAAGTAAAGTACGTACCATTGACTCTTGACTCAGTGTAATTTCACATTTTTGCTTTAGTTTTGTGGCATATTTTTAAAATGTCTCGTTTCAGGAAAAAAAATGCAAATAGACAGACAAGAAGAGAATTTAACACCATATAATACTAAAAGGAATAAGGCAAGTGTTTGGAAACAGTTCATAGAACTTTGTAACAAAAAATCTTACAAAACTGAAAATTCATCTATTGAACGGTTGGCTCATCTATTGTAAGATTATGGATTTAATGCGAAAAGAAACATGGAGCAGATTATAAGAAAAGCGTCATGGAATCTTACCGCCAAAACAATTGCAAGAAACATTAACCAAATTTCAATTTAAATTTGATCCATTTTCCGATATTGAATTTGTGGAAGCTAGATCTACAGGTGATGCTAAGCGTCGACAATCACAAACAAATCCTTCTAAGAGAAAATCAAGTTTTGCAACATTATCTAATGAAGATTATAACAGAATTCTTGACATGTGGGACGAGGACACACCAGATGATCTTCCAAGCAAGTTTTTCCACGTTTCTTCCCGAGAACTGGCCTGGCGAGGTGAGGAAGGATGTTCAGCTTGTGTAAAATAATTTGTGGAGGCAACAGATAGCATAGGAAAATTTCCAGGCCGCATAGAATATTTTTCCAAACCTGAGGCTCGTCTTTTCAAAAATTAATCCAAAAAAGAGGTGATACTGCCACAACTGACAAATTATTTTTAACTGCACATCCAAACTGGAAGCACAGTAAAAGGGGTGGAACAAAAATTGCCCTGCCGGGAAAAATATAATTTCTATGTGGTTAAAATCTGCTGCCACTGAGGTCGGCATTGATACTGTTACGGCTAGCCTAACAACCATCCGAACGTTTTTGTGCTACCCTATAGAACTAGCCGCCGCGCCGTGCCCCTCGCTTCTCTGTCTGTATGAATCATCGCCCGGCCGGCCGCGAAGTTTCGGGATCGCTGGAATTATCTCGATGGCCTCGTCGAGATCATATAGAGTGGCCTCGGAATACTTCCCGAATATTCGTGATAGATTTGAGATTATATATAAGCAGACCTAAGGCGAATGTTAGTCAGTCAGTCGGAGAGTTCAGTTCAGTTCAGTTAATCATTGAGTGTTGAATAGATATTAGTTGTAAAGTTATAAGAGTAGTTTAGAGTGTTAAATTCTATACAGTGGTAGTGAATAAAGAGAGTATTAGTTGAAAATAGCAAAGTTGTAATTCTGTTAAGACCCCACGGGAAAAACGTAACATTTGGTGTCAGAAGTCGGATTGTGAAGGGACCGGACTTGAGAAGTATTTTCCGAGGAAAGAAGAAGTACAAGTACGTCAACGAGACCGTTTGATTGGTGGATTCATTCTATGGTCAATACAAGGCAACAAACGGCAGAAATGGAGCAAATAAATAAAATGTTGGCCGATTTCATGGATAATTTAAATGCTGAGAGGCGAGCGGATCGGGAAGAGGATGAACGTAGAAGGCAAGTGGATCGGGAAGAGGATGAACATAGAAGGCAAGTGGACCGGGAAGGGGAGGAACGGAAAAGCAAGCAGAACAGGACCGGCTTCAGAAAATCTTACAGACCAAGAAGATAAAAGGAAAGAAGAACAAGACCGGCTTCAGAAAATTTTACAAGATCAAGAAGATAAAAGGCAAGCGGAACGGGAAGAGGATGATCGTAGAAGGCAAGCAGAACAGGACCAGCTTCAGAAATGGATGCTTGATGTGATTGTAGGCGAGCAAGGAAAATTACAGAAAATATTGGACGGGCAAAATGAGAAATTTGAAAAAGAAGTAGGTAACATACAAAAAGAAGTTGGAAATGTACAAAAAGAAGTTGGACATGTACAAAAAGAAGTTGGGAGTATACAAAAAGAAGTAGGAAACGTACAGCAAGAAATGAGGAATCTACAAGCAGAATTTATCAGACTAAAAAATCAAGGACCCACCGAGAGGGTATTCGCCACAGGGCATAACATCAAACCTCCAACGTATGACGGTCAAACCTCCTGGACAATGTACAGAAGGCAATTTGAAGCCGCTGCTGTTGCCAACGGTTGGAATAACGAAGAAATGGCTACATCACTAGTGGTAGCGCTTCGTGGGTCTGCCCTGGAACTACTGCACACAATTCCCATCAGCCAACAGGGGAAATATGACATACTTGTAGCTGTCCTGGAGAGTCGATTTGGCGACCAACATAGAAGACAGCTCTATCAGGCACAAGTTAAGTCCCGACATCAGAAGCCTGGTGAAAACCTGCAAGCATTTGAGGCAGACATTAGACGTCTCATTCAATTGGCCTACTCGGGAGCGACAGAGGAATTTCAAGAGGAACTTGCTGCCCAATATTTCGTGGATCAGTGCTATAGATGTGGCAAGACTGGACACTTCAAAAGGGACTGTCGAGTACAAAGATTCCAGGAGCCAATAGAAGATAGGCCACATAACCGAAATACATCAAATCAGTGCTATAGATGTGGAAAGACTGGACATTTCAGAAGGGACTGTCGAGTACGGATATTCCGGGAGCCAACAGAAGTTAGACCATGTAATCAAAAGGCTATAAATCAGTGCTATAGATGCGGCAGGACTGGACATTTCAAAAGAGACTGTCAAGTACAAAGATTCCGGGATCCACTAGAAGATAGGCCACATAACCGAAATGTTTCAAATCAGTGCTATATATGTGGCAACATTGGGCATTTTAAGAGAGACTGTCGAGTACAACTACGACCTACAGCTCCATCCGGAGACAACAGCAGTTCAAAGCCTAGTCAGGAAGAGTTGAAACAATATAACTTTAAGGCTAAGCACAGGGAAGGAAGATGGCATAATAATACAGATGCTTTATCCAGAAGGTCATGTGAGGATAATTATAAACATCGCCAAAGAATTGACCAACGAGAAGGAATCACTCCCATTAGGCGAATCAAGTTTAAGGTTGATCAGCAGTGGACCACAGAGCAACTAAAGAAAGATCAGCTTGAGGATAATGAAATAGCACTGCTACTAAAAGCTAAGGAAGAACGTCAACCAAGACCAAGCTGGAGAGATATTTCAACTAAGGGATCTACTTTTAAATCTCTGTGGACTCAGTGGGACTCCCTGGTAGTTGAAAATGGACTCCTTAAACGAGCCTGGGAAAGCGCCGATGGCAAAGTAGTGAAAACGCAGTTAGTGGTACCAAGGAAGAGGGTATCGGAAGTTCTGGACGAAGTACATAATAGAAAGTTTGGTGCTCATCTCGGAGTTAACGGAATGATTGACAAGATCCGCGACAGATTTTACTGGGTCAACTACTGCCAGGATGTGAAATCATGGTGCCAGCAGTGCTCAACCTGTGCCTCAAGTCAAGGACCCCAGACAAGATACAGTGGGAAGATGAAACGGAATGATGTGGGACTACCGTTTGAACGTCTCGCCGGTGACCGAATGAAGGCTCGATATAATCTGCAAGCTAACTCTAAGGGATTTCGGATGAACGATAAAGTCTGGTTATATAATCCGCAAAGGAAGACAGGAAGATCTCCCAAGCTAACACCAGTATGGGAAGGACCCTATACGGTCATCAAAAAAATTAATGACGTTGTGTATAGAATTCAGCGTAGCCCCAGAAGCAAACTGAAAGTTGTCCACCTCGACAGGTTGAAAGCATATCACGAACATGAAGTAGCTCATCGGGACGATCAGAATTAAGAGGGAGGCAATGTTACGGCTAGCCTAACAACCATCCGAACGTTTTTGTGCTACCCTATAGAACTAGCCGCCGCGCCGTGCCCCTCGCTTCTCTGTCTGTATGAATCATCGCCCGGCCGGCCGCAAAGTTTCGGGATCGCTGGAATTATCTCGATGGCCTCGTCGAGATCATATAGAGTGGCCTCGGAATACTTCCCGAACATTCGTGATAGATTTGAGATTATATATAAGCAGACCTAAGGCGAATGTTAGTCAGTCAGTCGGAGAGTTCAGTTCAGTTCAGTTAATCATTGAATGTTGAATAGATATTAGTTGTAAAGTTATAAGAGTAGTTTAGAGTGTTAAATTGTATACAGTGGTAGTGAATAAAGAGAGTATTAGTTGAAAATAGCAAAGTTGTAATTCTGTTAAGAACCCACGGGAAAAACGTAACAATACCAAGAAAGTGAAGATCACTAACCATTCAGCGAGGGCAACTCCAGTCTCCAGCTTAGCAAAAGGGAGTATCAGCGGGTGTATTCATGCAATTAATGTCCCCCGGCCCCCCATTAAAACTAACCTAAACTAAAAATAAATAAAAAAAAAATCAAGGGCCCGGAGTCAAATCCATTGATCCTCATTCTAAAACCTGGACGGGCGAGGTTGGAGTAAGCCAATCAGGCGGCGTTATTTAACTGGGGTTCTGTAACGCGGACGCTTCCTAAATACGCTACCGGTTAACCATAAGTACTATTACCGAGGGTTCCTGGTTCTCTAGAACTTTGTGAAAGGGGGGACGGAGTGAGCGGTCAGCTATGCTTGCGGCACAGCCTTGGGCACAGCTTATACCGTACCGAAACAGTTATTCACGTGCTCTGAAGCTAAAAAGTTGAACCAATAGGAACGTTCCTCCTATTTTGGGTACGCGCATTGAGGTATATTTAGGTTAGGCTAGATTTCATGTTCTTTTTACATCGGTTATCCACTCGATCAGTAACGTTGTCCTTTTCTAATTCGATATCTTAACGAATCAGATAAAGAAAATCGGAGGATCGAAATCAGCGTGAAAATGAATACCATTATGCTTTCAGTTCAGAGAAGGAATATCGATTTTCTAAACAGTGACTAGAACGAGCTTAAAGTTTGAGATATCTGCCGTTATATTTTATTTGGGTTTATGTTGTGTTATGTGCGTTGAAGCTTGGCTTGCTTTTGGAACTGTTGTTTGCAATTTTGATTTTTGGGCCTTTTGGGAGACCCGGTATAGGTATAAAATCACTGTTTGTAGGAGTTTTCATTATAGAAATGTGTTCGCTCTTTTGTAAATTAAATGTATTTCGAGTTTAAGTGTTTTTAATATGATATGTCTGAAATGTTTTATTTCTGTCTTTGTTCTTTTAATGTTTTTTCAGTACTGGTTGGTTTTGTTAACAATATTTTAAATGTTTTGATAGTATAAAGTTAAATAAATACTTATTTTCTAGTTTTTATTGATATTAAACCTGATCATCACCCAGTTCCTTTGGGTTTCGATAAAGTGTTATTGTAAAAACCATAAATTCTCCACAAATATGGAAACTTTTAATGGTGTTGATTGTTAATTACTTAAAATTCTCATAAATTCCCGAAAGTTCGCAAATGTTCGTAACGAAAAATTACGGGAATTTTCCAACACTAATCATATCATGAACTCCACCCTCGGTTCAACCTGTACTTATATTGAAAAAAAAGACCTGTTTAGATGAATACTTTTTCTTTCTTCTAAAATATGTCATATTATTTTTATAACAACCTTTGGCATGACTCCTTTTATAACAACCTTGGCATGACTCCTATATATTGTTACGGCTAGCCTAACAACCATCCGAACGTCATCGCCCGGCCGCATATAAGCACAACGTACATGATTGTGGCAAACGGCATGTCTCTACGCTTTCTGATTGGTTGATGCCAGGTAGCAGTACGTTCTGCCATTGCGTAGTCACAGTCATGTACGTTTTGCAAGTGAATTAAAAATGCAGGTGTATGCCAGATAACAGTAGTTATTGTCAGAATCGCGTCATCGCCGTGTACATTATGGCAGTAAATTAAAATTGCACGAGAATGCATTTTATATATTTTAATGCAATATAAAAACTACACAAACTAAGTACCTTAACACAAATTAAAAGGTTGTAAAAACATATATTTTTATTAGTTTCTAGTGTCCACTGCCATGTGATTTTGCATTTGCTATGTTCCGTTCCACATTTAGATGTAAATTTCGTTTTCTTGATTTTTCTTCGACTGGGCATCCTCTTACTGCCTCTGGTAATACCAGGTCTTCTTCTGGCAATGGTTGTTGGCTGTCTACGAATTGCCGTACGACAACGCCTTAAAGGGATACTGGATCCTGCCGTACATAAAAAACATTCCCATGCATTTCTGGTGGTGACTTTTTGGAGACGAGCTAAACATTTTTGGATGGAAGCTTCACTAGTGTCAAATCTTGTGTGGCAATTATGCATAAGTTTTAACAATGCTTCATGATGACTCAGTGTTATTGTATGACGATTGATTTTTAGATACAGGGTAGTTTTCATTGTGATTACTTTCATTATTTAGTTCTGCAGAAGATTGTTGTTCACATAAATCAGTTGTTGATACCGAAGTGGATGCATATATTTGTTGCAAACTAACAAGAGGTCTGTAAAATTCTCGCCCTTTAGCTAAACATTTTTGGATGGAAGCTTCACTAGTGTCAAATCTTGTGTGGCAATTCTGCATAAGTTTTAACAATGCTTCATGATGACTCAGTGTTATTGTATGACGATTGATTTTTAGATACAGGGTAGTTTTCATTGTGATTACTTTCATTATTTAGTTCTGCATAAGATTGTTGTTCACATAAATCAGTTGTTGATACCGAAGTGGATGCATATATATTGCAAACTAACAAGAGGTCTGTAAAATTCTCGCCCTTTAGCCTTTTCACCCAATGCCCAACATGCGATTTGGTAACGGATCTCGGAATTATTTGCTTCCAGGTCATAATAAAACAAATAAACCCCTGCTTGGTGTTTACACGTTTTACCTAGCCGACCAACAAGACAAGTGCAGCAACCAATTTCAATATTCACATCATACAGCACTTGGTGATTTTTTTCACTGGGTGCTTTGTATGTGAATTCATCTATTTTTTGTATGCTATCCTTTTTTAGATGACTTGCTTTCTTCAGTTGTGATTTTAAAACATGGTTATCTTTACTGTATCCTCTATTAGCAAAGTTTCTTAGACGTCAAGTATAATATTGTTCCATATGATTTGTAAACATTATTAATAAAGTAATGAAACCAAGATCAAATAATAAACTTAACAAGGGACGTGCTTGCATAAAAGACGTAATGGCTAAGCCAAAACAAAAGCGCGGGAGTTGAGTTGGCAAAATGTACATCCATTTGAGGTACGCAGGGCAATTCGTACTGTTATTTGGCGAGCGCAAGCTCGGTAGCAAAATGTACATTTAATTGGCGTTTGTATAACAATGTGTACTGTTATTTGGCATCGACCAATGAGATAACCGTATCGCCGTGCGTTTGCCAAATACATGTACGTTGTGCTTATATGCCGCCCGGCCGGCTGCGAACAGGATCGCTGGAATTATCTCGATGGCCTCGTCGAGATCGTATAGAGTGGCTCGGAATACTTCCCGAATATTCGTGATAGATTTAAGATTATATATGAGCAGACCTAAGGCGAATGTTAGGCAGTCGGATGGTCAGTCAGTTCAGTTCAGTTAATCATTGAGTGTTGAATAGATATTAGTGGTAAAGTTATAAGACTAATTTAGTGAGTTAAATTGTATACAGTGGTAGTGAATAAAGAGAGTATTAGTCGAAAATAGTCAAGTTGTAATTCTGTTAAGAACCCACGGGAAAAACGTAACATTTGGTGTCAGAAGTCGGATTGTGAAGGGAAAGGGACCGGACTTGCGAAGTATTTTTCGAGGAAAGAAGAAGTACAAGTACGGCAACGAGACCGTTTGTTTGGTGGATTTTGTGAAAATTTTTTAACATTCTATGGTCAATACGAGGCAACAAACGGCAGAAATGGAGCAAATAAATAAAATGTTGGCCGATTTTATGGATAATTTAAATGCTGAGAGGCGAGCCGAACGGGAACAGGATGAACGTAGAAGACAAACAGAACAGGACCGGCTTCAGAAATTTTTTCAAGATCAAGAAGATAAGAAACAAGCGGATCGGCAAGCAGAACAGGACCGGCTTCAGAAAATTTTACAAGACGAGGAAGATAAAAGGCAAGCAGAACAGGACCGGCTTCAGAAAATTTTA
>JAEQML010059122.1:0-29098 GCA_016904865.1 Pissodes strobi
ATATATATATATATATATATATATCCCTTAACTACGGAGGTGCGATGTTCGGAGCATAAACTCGGACGTGCCGTCTGGCAGACTACTGCGGATATTGCGGCATGAAGCCCTAATAATTTTGTAACTGGTACTTCTAGATAATCTTTTAAGTTTTAGGAAGTACTAATAAATAGTTTCTTAGAACACGTACCAAGTTTACAATCACAAAGCCAGTTCTTTTCGATATGCTTCAACTCGAGGGAGGTTAAAATGAAAAAAGTGCACTGTTATAATTTGAATGTATTTATTACATAAAACACTTTTAAAAAAGTAGTGAAAACACTAGGAAGAAATAATGCACAACGAATACTTAAAACTAAAATATTTCAGCAGTGCAGTTCACGCCGTCCTGCCTCATACACTTTGAACATACCGACCAACGTTTTGCATTTGAAGAACAAGTATCTTGTCACGCGGTTTTTCTTTCTCGGAAATAATAATTGACATAATTTTTTTTTCTAATATATTCTAATATATCTCGATTTATTAGTGACTCGTCATCTTCACTTTCATCACTACAATCAGCGGACAGATTGTTCTAAGATGCTATAATCAGAATTCTCGCAATCTTCGTCAGGAACAATGCGAATATCACTAGCAGAATCACCGTCTGCTTCGTATATCACTTTCGAAGTGTTTCTTCATAGTTTACATCACTAGAGCGAACTGGTTTTGATGGTCAGGCCATATTTGTGCGAACATTTTCCGACCGATTTTATTACGTATACCCGGACGTGCCGTCTATCAGACTGCTTCACGAGAAGATCTCTAGGGAACTGACCTGTTTCAAGTCTTAGATATCTGATATTTTTTGTACTGGTCAACCACCAAACCCGCCAGGAATACATGAGGTAACGGCCTTGTGAACGTTACCGTTTTTGACAAATGAAGGTATTTCGGTTTCACACCGCCTCTCAGACGGCACCTCCGTAGTTAAGGGTTAATGGCACCCCCTATCACCAACAATAAATTTAAATTCAACTTACCTATCTAAAAATTATTATTTATAGAGTCCTATGCCTAAACATTATAGTTTTTTAAATATGTGTAATTAAAAGATCACCTGCAGGGTGAAACAAATTCGCTTTTCACTATTGGGATCTCGTAAACGGTAAAAGATACAGCAAAGTTTAAATTGGAGAAAAGTTGCGCAACTTAGTGCCCAGTATTTTGACATTTTGAAGTTTGCAATATCTCGAGTACTTCCGGAGATATCCGCGAAAAACCGAAATTTTCGATTTTTGTTTTTAATTTTTTCTGACGTTATTTTTGGAAATATCAAAAAAATATTAACACTCTCTAGAGGCACTTTTTAACGGACTACCCTATGATGTTGTCAGTTTTCTAAATCAACGTTTCGATTTCTCAGAACCATCAAGCCATTTTTTTTAATACGGACCTGTAGTTTTTATCATTTTTTTTTGCATGCTTACGGGGTAATTTGGTAAAATCCATCACTCCAAATTTGGGCTAATCTCTCTTTCACTCAGGAGCTGCCTGGCGTACACCTACCTCTCTCCACGCTCGCGATCAAAACCTAACATCTAAAATCTAGGCAACCATGAATGTGACAAACTTTTACCAAGGCAACCTAATACTGTTGGACAGGGAATAAAATAACCTTTTATTTCATAAAAAAATCGATTAAATAACTGATATGGGTATATTAATAACGCTTGCTCACCTGTTTATACCTGGCAACTTCATAGTTGGGCTGTGTGGAAAGTAAGCAACCTATAAATCTCCAATTCCTTGAGTCACAATATCTCAGCTAATGCTCTTTTTTTTAAATAACGAATCGGTGAAGTTGTTCCAAAAAAGTCAATCAGAACTTATATTCTACAGGGTAAAACAAATTCGGTTCTCACTATTGGGATCTTGTAAACAGTAAGAGATACCTCAAAGTTTAAATTCGGGCAAAGTTGCGCAATGTAGTGCCCAGTATTTCGACATTTTGATATTTGGGATATCTCGAGTACTTCCGGAGATATCCCAGAAAAACCTAAAATTTCGAATTTCTGTTTTAATATTTTGTGACGTTATTTTTGGAAATATCAAAAAAAAAATAATGACAATTTCTAGAGGCACTTTTTAACCTAGGATGTTGTCAGTTTTCTAACTCAACGTTTCGATTTCCCAGAACCATCATCAGGTCAATTTTTTAAAATACAGACATATAATTTTCATATTTTTTTTGCGAATTTTTAGGGGGTAATTTCGTAAAATCCATCGCCAGATATTTTTAACTTGTCAGTATTATTAACAAACTGAACACCTCAGACAATGCACAATACTAACAGGCGCAGATTAAGTTGATGAAAAAAACCTCCGGTAATTTTGTCAGTAACGCCTAATAATGCAAAAAAATTGATAAAAACTACAGGTCCGTATTTAAAAAAACTAAAATCGATACGTTGATTTAGAAAACTGACAACATCTTAGTGTAGACCGTTTAAAAGTGTCTTTAGAAAGTGTTAATATTTTTTTGATATTTCCAAAAATAATGACAGAGAAAAATTAAAAACAAAAATCGAAAATTTCGGTTTTTTGCGAATATCTCCGGAAGTGCTCGGATATCTCAAACTTCAAAATGTCAAAATACTGGGCACTAAATTGCGCAACTTTGCCCCAATTTAAACTTTGCTGCATCTTTTACCGTTTACGAAATCACAATAGTGAGAAGCGAATTTGTTTCACCCTGTATAACGGCATTGGTCCCACATTTAGCTAGGCAACCCATGTGCGATTACATAATCTATATATTATCTAACATTTAATCTTTGTCATCGTCAAATAACAGATGAGGGTATATATTTATAATACCGGATCTTAGACTAGTAGGAGAAGGGCTTGCGGGTGGAAAGGTAATCGCGATTGATGCGCAATTGGTTGCAACGTTGCCAAAAAACTACGCTAATAGCGAATATTAGGATGTCCGTATATAAAGAATGTATCTCTTACATTAGAATTTCTCCAATAGGTATTGTAAAAACATATTTCCATAAGATATCCTTTTCTCTTTTAATAATGTCGTATTTCATAATATATTTATTTAATTTACTAATACCACTATCCTGTTCGTGCACTTTCCTAAAATAATGGGAACAAGTGAATAAGTTTTAAATTTCGTGCATTATTACTAACCATCTCTAGTAGATGGGCAACTTATGTTCGGCGGCAATTTCGACCATTTTTTACATGTAAGTCTCCATAAGAAAATCTAAGGTCCATCCTGGTCATTTTTGTTTTCAAGCCGCCGACTTGGGCTATAGCATATTTTAGGCGTGGCAGATAACGTTTGACAGATGACGTTTAACAGATGACAAGTGACAACTGACCTTATCTGTTCTGTCTGTCCCATCTGTTCTGTCTGTCTTATCTATCCTGTCTGTCCTGTCTGACATGTCTGTCCTGTCTGTCCTGTCTGTCCTGTCTGTCCTGTCTGGCATGTCTGTCCTGTCTGCCTTGTCTGCTCTGTCTGTCCTGCCTGACAGACAGGACAGACAGGACAGATAAGACAGACATGACAAACAGAACAGACAGGACAGACAGGACAGACAGGACAGACAGGATAGATAAGACAGACAGAACAGATAGGACAGACAGAACAGATAAGGTCAGCTGTCACTTGCCATCTGTTAAACGTCATCTGTCAAACGTTATCTGCCAGGTGTCACGCCCTAAAATATGCTACAGCCCAAGTCGGCGGCTAAGGAACAAAAATTACCAGGATGGACCTTAGATTTTCTTATGGAGATTTACATGAAAAAATGGTCGAAATTGCCGCCGAACATAGGTTGCTCATCTACTATCTCCCTAAATACATACATACGTACATATGTATTAGATACATTGTTCATATTAAGTATCTATATTGTAACAATCATTCGGATATGCTCGTTCCAATGTCAGTAATTCATAAATTGTCTGTATCTAATCTCGTTTAAATCTCCAAAGAAAATAATTTATTTTCTTAAATTTAAAAACCTCAATATATTCTAGCGCGCCATTGGAATTCCTCAGTTTAATGTTAATTGAGTTGTCTACGCTACTGGATTTCAGATATTCTAAAGTTAATTTGAATAAGTGGCGATACAGATAGACAACCAGTACTACTGCGTGTATATTGGGTATACATTTTGCAGGTTTTCATTAGTTTCAGACATAATTGGTGTTTTCTTTTGACAGTTACATGATTCTGAACGTGTTTGAAGGATATTTGATCGAAATTTCGTGTAATTTTCTTATGATGGATTGAATTCGTATTTTTCAAATTACAGCGATATTTGAATTGACCTCGTGTCTACTCGGATATTGTAGTTTGATTTCGTGTACATCCTGCGGGAATCAGTTTTTATAAGTTCAAGTAAATAAAACCGATCGTAGCTGAATCACGAGCCCTTTTTGACCAGATTTTCAGGCCTAAAAGATGATGTCGAGCGACGTAGGTTGTAACCAAACTTATTCGCTAACTGCTCATGCAGCTGGTCCATATGCCTAACTCACTCAGCCGTTAGTAGTTTTGTTCTTTTTAAAGGCGTGGGCAGTTAGAGCGGGCGTCCCTAAATTTTTACTACAAAAAAATTATTAGAAATTCTATCTGTCTGAAAATCGGATAATAAAATTTAGAAAAAATACCCTGTGAAAAAGCGTAAAAAAATTAGAATGACATTGAATTATAGCCTAAATATAGTTTCCAAAATAAGCACCAGGAATACAAAAAACCAGCTTATTAAAACTGACTGCGTATGTATAACAATATACCTTTCCCGAATTGACGAAATACTATCGACTGACGGTTACTGTTTTTTCAAAATGCGATAGAAATTCACTGCCTCTGACTTATCACTATCACTGATGGTAAACAGATAAACAGTATTCCAATGTTTATTATATTAGTTACTACAATTAAGTCCTAATGAGAAACCTAATGAATTGTTTCAATACTAAACTTAATAATATTCCAGCAGAGGAATTATTTTCAAAGAAAATTTTATACTGTTCTATTAGATGAATTATCTCTAAAGAAAATTTAACACTGCTCAGTTACCACTGCTTACATATAATGACAATTTTTTGCAAATATTAGGGAATAAATGTTCGCTAAACCACTCTTACTAAATCCCTTGGCAGTTGGATTCTAGAAGATCTGTAAAATGTCTTCAAAAACGCTAAACTAAAAGGGATTTTACTGAACGGGATAAACAGAAATATAGCCGTTTACGTAAGGAGATTTGAGCTCAACTCTACCGATATCTAAGCGAAAAGTTCAGTAGCAAAGTTTAAATAAGTTAAATTAAATTTCTGCCATGGGTTTTACAGATAGATATAATTAACTTAATATAAATTACATAACCGCCCTAATTGTATCATATAGATTTAGATATTACGAAGAGAAGAAACGGTAAAAGAATTACAGTATATTAGAGGACAGTCTCTTATTAAAATCACTAAATAAGTTCAGCGAACTAAAACTCAGTATCTCTGGAAGTAATATTTCTCGGTAGATTATATTTAGTCTTTTCACTTGAAAAATTAAAGGTAGTAGCACAATAAATCAAGAACAAAGCTCAACATATTAGCCGTGCTGATTTATTATCAATTGAACTTGATCCTACCAGACTTGACGATGTGTTTTGTCCTCGCTAATTGGGAGACCTAGGCAAAGGTATCAGTCGGGATAACCAGGCTAACCTAAACGCTCTGTCTGGTCCAAGCTGGATAAGACGGCTGGGCTTCTACTCAGATAAGGAAGGCCCCAAGCAAATGAGCAGTGGTCCTTCGGAATGACCCTTTTAAAATAAAAGGGTTATGACACCGCCTTTCACACGATGTTTCACAACAGCATGGTCGGTATTTTACGAATGTTATGCGTTACTATGCTTTGTACGTTTAAAAAACTATCTGGCCACCATCAGCCAGCAGTAATGTTTATCAGCCACAGAGCCGGCCCTTCTCGACGGTAAGCTCAAGCGAGAAGCTCTTCAATTACAACTTCCTTCGATATATCCCATTTTCATGCGCATCCTTGGAGGGCGCATGCTGTCAAACAGGTCGGAGTACTGAAATCCACTCGTAATAATAATGTTGTGATAATCGATTCCACAATTTAACGGATACACAGAGAAGATCGCGATATAATATTCGAATACAATTACTAGGTTACAAGGTGTCAAAATGTTATAATTCCTTGGGAATTGACGGCAGTTAGGCTGGATTTGACTCTATGGCATCTTAGGATGGGTTAGGCGAAACCTGAAAGAGAGCCAGGCCAACAAGCTCAAAATCAAAATCAAAATCAAACTCAAAATCAACATCAAAATCAATATCAAAATTGAACTCAAAACCAAACTCTAACTCAAAATCAAACTCAAAATCAAAATCAAACTCTAACTCAAAATCAAAATTGAACTCAAATTCTAACTCTAACTCTCACTCTACTCTAATCCTAATTTTGATTCTAACTTCAATGGATTCTTGAGTTTGAGCTCTAGTTCGAGTTGATTGATGTAATCTCGGTTCATATAGTCAATTGAGGAGACTGTAGAAGAGGATTTGGAGATTCCAGGACGCTGTATTCCATTCCTAAAATCGTAGCCTGGTGGTAACAATGTGATTGTTGATTGGCAAGTGGAAATTAAATGGTCGAGATGATACCGTGGTCATGCTACCACTCTGCTGAAGAAGCGTTAGGAGGCCCTGAGCATTCTAGTCGTCTGGAAACCCATAAAATAAGTGATCCTTTTTATAAATGTTTTCACAACTCTTCATTAATGATAATTTTTGTACAACCTAAAAGCCAACATTTCGAAATTTAACTTTAATTATCTTATCTAACTTTAATGATCGTAACTTGGATTTCGATCTGATCAATCAAAATAATTATCTTTAATGGGTACTTTGTATTATAGTGATTGAATACTCTGTACATATTCTGTATTAATTTGGAAATTGAAATTTGTAATTTTAGTAAACTATTATTTGGTAATTACCTTTACTCTAGTTACTATATAACGAGTAGCGCTATTATTTGGTTATATCTAAACATTTCTAAGGGTAAGCTCTAATTTAAATTGAAAATGTAAATTAGATTTCCTTCAGAGACGACTATTAGATTTCTCAATTATCTTCTCGATTTTGACGTATCTTATGTCGAAGTTCAATATTTTGACATCGATTTGATTTTGCTCGATTCTGAGGATCATTATAATCAGAGAGTTAATTTGGTTGATTATGTAATGAAACTTTCTTGGCTTATTAGTGGACTGATTGTAACTTATGGGCTATTAGCTTATCAGGAATATAAATTTTAATTAGTGTCGTGAAGACTGGTGACAGTTTCATCTACATTCACCTGATGTTTGCAGGTATTAGCTAGGTTGGCGATCTCATCATATTGTGGTATTAGATCAGCTCGTATTGAATATTGATTATTTTACCTTACCTGTACAGGATATTGATAATAATTAATAAATGGTTATTATTAGAATACTTAGGAAATTGTATCTTTTATTTCTTGAGTTTACTTACCTCACATAGGTAATATAACCTGACAATTTAACTTATGTTTTCTTATCTTTCGGTCTACTTTAGACCTGATGCCCATAAAATAGAATTTTCAGAATTCGAACTAACACCCCTAGTGCCACCGCCATAAGACGTAGCTGAGCAGCGACAGGATAACTCAAGGAACATTTAACTCTTACTTTTATTTATACAAAAGGTTTCAATTAAAACCGAAACAACAATCAAAAAATTTTAAAAGGGGAAGTTAAAAAAATTATAATACCTATAAAGTATAGACTGACATCTTGCTTTTACATACACATTTAAAATCATACATATAATCGCCGGATAATTTGCCGATCTCAATAATTGGCTGTACCGCTGGTCCCAACACCCGCCAACTATCGAGAGTCTACTGTACTTTCCTTATAGAGCCGGCCACAGCGCAAACAAAACAAACGATTACTTTGTGAATTTGCCGTACTTAATGGCTGCCTTAATCGGTAATTAGTGTTATTTTGTTGCATGTTTGTGAAATCGGAGCTATCTGTGTGTTTTTAAGTGCGTGAAACTCGTACCTAATATTTCGTTATATATTTAGGTATACAATTTATATTGTTAGACGTGTTTTAATACGTTAAGCTATGTATTTCGAACTTAAAGACCTGTTGCCCGCCGGTTTGTGTATAGCACAGATTATAAGCTTTAGTTCGTGTTTAATTGTATGTTTTTCTCTCGTTTCCGGGTAATTTTGTGGTAACTTATACTTAGTGTAATTATGCCTCAAAAGTGTTGCATTCCTGGCTGTAATGGAAACCATACAAATGGGCCTAAAATTCACGTTTTCGGTCTTCCAAAGGACTTATCGTTTTAAACCTATCAGATCCTTTCATTTGCCACCCATGTCAAGAGTTATTAAGAAAATTGTAAGGCGCCATCTTGAGGCGTCCGCCATATTGGATTTAGGACGAAGTTAAGTATACTATAGTGTTACAAATTTCATCTTTTTCTGATAATGGTTTAAAATTGGCTTGCAAGACTTGAACTAAACATACCTACACACATACAAACTTGTGAAGTTAAATAAAAGCTTGTAAAAATTAACTTCTTGGTAAACACAAACATTTTAAAAACCGGCAACGAAAGGACGTCATATCGATTCAAAAAAGATGAGTTTGTAACGACTTATAAATTATATTAAAATATTTTAAATTATTTATTTTCATCCCTTAAAATATCTTATATTTCTACATTAACGTAATAATAATCTATTATATATCTAGGGACTCATTTAGTCCCACGAATGGAGTTTGTTGCTGAAGGGTCTGCTAAAGGACAACAACCATTTAAAGGATTAAGACACTTTAGTGCCGCTGTATATACATTATTTTTTGTACTTCCGGGGATACTAAAATTAGGTATAAATTAAAAAACACCCGATAATGTTACAATTTAATGAAAGGACCAGTTGAATATTTTATTACTCTATTTTGAAATAGTTAGTTATGGTATAATAAACAAGTTATCAGAGTGAAAATGAAAACTTTGTAAAAAAGCAACTGAGGGTGAAAACGGCCGTGGAGACTGCTGCCTCTTCTGTGTACAGTAACAGTACCGATCGTCCTAGAAAACCATGGATAACTGAACCAACATGGAAGATGATCACAGAAAGGAAAGAAATAAAAATAAAAGGGGTCAGAGACACCGAAAGCCAACGGAAATATCTGGAGCTAGTCCATAAAATCAATAGAAAACTAAGAGGAGGCAAAAATGCATATATCGCGTCAATATGTGAGGATATCGAGAAACACTCGAACCAGCCACGTGACCTCTTCAAAAAAGTGAGGCTGCTGTCAAACACATTTCGACCTCGCTACCTCCCCATCAGGGACTAAAATGGCATCCATCTTGCAACATAATCGGATATCGTAGACGATGGCGCCAGTACTGTTAAACACTTATGGCTTCAGAAAAGAACAATTGGAAGACGGAAGTGCCGCTGAGGGCATCCAGGAACAGGAACCTCCAGTATTAAAAGCAGGGGTGGAAGCAGGCGAATGAGAATTAATTAGTAAATCGCCCGGGCCGGCCATCATTGTTAGTGAAATGCTAAAAACATCGGCGACAAAGGAACTCAGCTACTCCACCAAAAATTTCTTAAAGTATGGGAGACTGGCAAGTGGCCAGAAGAATGGAGAAAATTAATATATATTCCTATTCACAAGAAAGGACCTAAAGATTAATGCGGCAACTATAGAATTATCATTCTCATTAATAAATAATAGAAAAACTTTATAAATACAACGTTCCTGCGATGCTCTGTTTCCTATATTACAGCCAAGCTTTCGACACGGTCCAGTGGAGTCAGCTGTGGCGTATCCTGACCGAAATGGGAGCACCCAAACATACTGTCCATCTTATTTCTTTTTATGGCAGTGGCACACACAGTAAAGGGTGATCCTATGGCGACGAGCGGTGTGTGTGCGATGATGTTGATTGACACGGTTCTTGAATAGTTGTAGGTTGTAATTAAGGGGAAACAGATGTCCTGGGAGTGAGTTCCACAGTGATGCAGTGCGCCAGACAAATGTGTTCTTGTAAAGCGATGTTCTAGGTGTTTCCAGTTGTACGACGAACTGGTGCACTCTTACCGTCTGTCGTGAGGCGCTGCCAGGGGCGGGATGAGGCGGGCCAAATCCTGGGAACATCTGCGTGAATGTATCTATAAAACAGGGACATCTCGGCCACATGTCTGCGGTGTACCAGACTATCCAGATTCCGGGTAACCGACGAGACGCACAGCTCTCTTCTGAATGAAATCCAGCAACTTTAGGGTGTACTTTGGTGCCGCACCCTAAATGTGTGAGGAATATTCTAAACACGGTCTAATTTGCGCTTTGTAGAGCAAGAGCTGTGGTGTATTCAGCTTTTTGTTGCGAAATAGCGCACCAAGCTTCTGAGAGGCTGATTTTGCGATGTTAGCAACGTGATCATGCCAGAACATATTGCTGTTGACCGAGACACCTAGCAGTCCGATCGACGAGGAGGAAGCAATGGTCGATCCTGCCATAATGACGTCAGGGCCCGCCGTATTGGCTTTCTTAGTAAACGTGGCTGCTTGGGTCTTTGCTGCATTGAACTGGACCAAATTTCTGTCGCCCCAAGTTTGAACCTTCTCCAGGACTTGATTAATTGCTGTAATCTGCTCCTGTCTGCGGTGATAAGTCTCAGTTGCTGGTAAAGGTTTTTCTGATCAAAACTGTAAACAGGATTATTCGTTTCGGTTAGCAGGTCATTAATATAGATGAGGAACAGAGTTGGTGAAAGTATTGCGCCCTGAGGCACGCCCGCGTTAATGGTGAATGTGTCTGAGATGTGTCCATCAACTGCAACGTGTAGAGATCGGTTCTTAAAGAAACTGGCAAGCCAGCTGCAGAGAGAGGCTGGCAGTCCGAAGGACGGTAGTTCATTAAGCAATCCGTCTCGCCAAACTCTGTCGAATGCTCTCGAAATATCCAACGCAAACGCTCGAGACTCTCAGTAGTTCTTAATTACCCTACTCCATATGTGTGACATAGGCCAATATATCTCCTGTCGATCAAGTTGCTGATTGACTACACGTTCCATGAGTTTCGAGATTATTGGAAGCAAGGCAATTGGGCGAGAGTTTGAGGGCGTGGTTTTCTTGCCTTTTTTTGGAACAGGTTGCACTCAAGCGACTTTCCAAGGGTAAATGCCTTTTCGGTAAGACAGAGAAAAAAGCCTGGAAAAAACAGGTGTTAGTTCACTGGCGCAGTTCTTTAACACGATAGCAGGTATTCCGTCTGGTCCTGATGCCTTTTGCGTATCTAGTTCTTTAAGGATTTTACGAATATCACGGTGATGAAACTTGACTTCTGTCATGGTAGTGTTGGTGTTCGATATGGTGGGGAGAGCCTTGCCTTGGAGGACGTCTAAGGTAGAGTGCGATGAAAACATTTTGGTGAGCATGTTTGATTTTTCCTTGGCTGTAGTCGCCGTGATGCCAGTCACGGTACGATAACAATATGACACAGGTGAAGATAGAGGGTGAATACTTTGAAAAGGTGACATACAAGGTTGTATTCATTTCGCCAATACTTTTAAATGTTACGGAGAATTGATCATTAGAAAGGCCTTGAATTACTGGGAGGGTGGAATCACTGTTGGAGAAACAAAAGTATCAAATCTGCGATACGGCGAAGATACAGCGAATTCTACAGCGCATAGAGGAAGCAAGCTTAGAATCGGGTCTACGACTAAACAGATCAAAATGCTCTTATGATAGTGGACAGAACCAAGACTCATTAACGACCTCGAAGTTAGCGATCATGATATCTACCTCGGCACACGTACAAAGGGAGGTCTGAATTCGGAATAAAGCGTAGCATTGGAATGACCAAGGAACTTTGGCAGACTGGTAAAAATATGGAAGGACCACGAAATTCGCAATAAAATGAAAACAAGACTGATGAAAGCACTAGTCTTCCCCATAGCAACTTATGGGTCAGAATCATGGACAATAAACGCGGTAAACGCCTCTTGTCGTAGGACAATGCAGGCCTTAGAAATGACGTGCTACCTGAGAATGCTAGGAATACCCTGGACAGCACACAGAACCAATATCTCCATCCTCAGAGAGCTAGAAATAATAGATCATTACCGACCTCTACCAACCACACAACGTCGGATGCTTAAATTTTTCGGACACATTATACGAAAGGACGAGATAGAGAAGCTTATTTGTAAGATGGTGCTGTGAACGAAAAGTGGAAAATTTCAAGGCAGATGCCCTACTCATGTTTTTCACAAAGAAATCCATGACTTTGTCTTCTTGCTAAAAGGAAGAAATGAAGAACATATTATGCCAAAAAAAAGCCAAGATACTAACAGGGGACCAGGTTGACAATTTTTTAATGGATGCTCCAGACCCAGACAACCAGTTTTTAATGATAAAGGTGGCTCTTAGTATCGCAGGAGCCTGTAGCAAGAAGTAAGGAGTTAGTTCAATATCGAAAAATGAATCAAATTTAATCTGAAATTTGGTGAACATCATTTCTTACAATTGTTTGGCAGTTATGATTCCACATCAAATTAAGGACGCTTTCCTTATAATCTGCACCATTTCTTCTGTTCATATAAATGCATAATCTGCTAATATATGAGCCAACTGTTCAATAGATGATATTTCAACTTTGTAAAATTTTTCGTTACAAAATTCTACGAACTGTTTCCATACACTTACCTTATTCCTTTTATTATTATATGGTGTTAAATTCTGAACTTCTGTCTTATAATTTTCACACTTTCTTTCCCGAAACGAGACAGTCTACCAAATTGCCACAAAACTAATAAAATGTGAAATTGCACTGAGTCAATGACACATAATTTATCTGTTGACAGGCACAAAGCCTACTTGGTAGTTTTAGTTTCCTACCGGATTTCCTAAAGGAAAATGTCATGCTAGAAGTTTTTATATTATTTTGGTATGAAATTTTCTTACCGAATCTCCCACGTTCGTGAATTAATAACCGGAAATACAAAAATGTATTTAAATTTTTTTAAAAAATTCATGCTCTTGGAAATATTTCCGGCAGCAATTCAAGCACTAGGGAGATTACTAGTGATAGTATTAACATCACCAGCAAAATTGTCTTTGTTGCTAAAAAAACTACATGTGATGGATATTAGATCTCAGTTAAAATGATTTTTACTCCAACAGGAAAATAGCTTTGTTATATTATGCGGAAAATAAACTGCTGACCATTTGCTTTCGAGCAACAAAAATTTCGCCTATATTTAAAACTAAATATGTTCTTAACCAGACATGATATCGATCTCTGGTTTTTAATGGTTAATAGATTTGTCCCTTAAGAGAAAATTTCCAATGTAGGATTTTTTTAAACTGTCAAAATTTTTTATATACAGGGTGTCAAAGAAGGCGATGATTTTTGCTCATATTTCAATAGCATGTAACTTTCATAATAATTTTTTTAAATTTTGTCATTGTACATCAATTGAATCACTGGTTCATAGCAAAGAAAGTGGTCTGTAAAATTACAAGATCAATCGACTTACCTGTAAGGAAGATCGATCGGAATTATCCGAGCATCTCCGCCGTCCCTCATTACACTTTGTAGTATACAACTTTTTCCCAATCGGTACAATTTTTAAAGAAGTTATCTAAAAAACTGGCTAGCCGGTCGAGCTCATCGCCTTGATGCGTCATTACAATTTTGGTTCGTGAGATTTTTGATTACATTGCATTTGGGGTGATAGGGAGAAGGTAAAGACATGGTGGGTTTGTAATGAGGGACGGCGGAGATGCTCGGATAATTGCGATCGATCTTCCTTACAGGTAAGTCGATTGATCTTGTAATTATCCTTTGCATCTCCGCCGTCCCTCATTACACTTTGTAGATGTTTAAAGTATTTGCGATGTAATGTACATTAACTGAAAATTGCGATATTTCTGTAGTCCTAGATTTGTAAGGCCCTTTTTATAAACTAAAATTCAAATTTATAACCATTAGATTTAATAACACACATATGAAGGTACATATATCATGTTTAACGCTTAACTGATATTAACCTTTAACTTATTTTTAATACTATACCAATATTCTTATGTAATATGATAACAAGTTGGTAAGTAAGTTATAATTGTAGCTTAATATTTATATGATTCCTTAGAAATTATGGTTCAATAAACAAGATGCAAATCCAGTGGGATTACCCACGCCAAGTTTGTTATAGAATTTTGAGAATACTTTTGATTTTTCTGTCGAGCCAGCTGTCTTCTGAATGGTTGGTAATGTAACTCCCATTCTTTGAGCTGCTGAAGTTGCCCCGTGTCGCGTGCTGTGTGCCCCAAAGATTTCCGTGTTTATACTGCTGGCTTTTAGTATTAACTTGACCCATCTGCTAATGGTTTGACTGCTGTCTGGGTGATAGGGCTTTTTGTGAGTGAGTATTACATTTTCTTTGGTTTTGCTACTTGTGGTATCGATTGCATCTGCAAATGCAACGATCTATAGTCAAAAGCGATCTTATCGTGCGTGTCCAAAGGTCACAATTTTCAGTAAAAACTTCATTCGTGGCAGATTTTGCGTGTAAACTCTGTCAAAGGAATGACATTTAATGAAAAATATGACCTTTGGACCCGCACGATAAGACCGCTTTTGACTATATTAGCATATTTACAGTATCTGTGAATGCCGTAATTTCTGTTTTGAACAGAAAAATAGGTATGTTCACTAGCTGCAACTGCAATTGCAGACAGTGGAGGGTACGATCGATTCTATCTGCTAATACAACGAACTATTCACCTTTTATTGACTGGTAGCACCCTTTTTCCTTTTGTGCGTTCTATGTAAGTCTCTAATAGTGTGGCTATACATAGTTAAGGTTGATTAGTAAAATAAGGTAATATCAAATTAGATTGGAGCCTGTTTAAGCCACTTGCTTTTATTTTATCCGGGAATCTGATTTCAATTATGTATTTATATTTAAAAATATTGTCTATTTTTACTTCCGGGTTGTCCGTGATTTGTGTGCCGTTATTAGTATTAATAGTGATACTAGCTTTAAAGTTAGATTTGTAGATTTAAGGATTCGTGAGGGTACATGCTCTTTAAGCGCTGTAGAACTGGGTAGGAATCCCAAGTAATTGAGTATTTTGGTTTTGGGGGTCTTATGTTAAATGTTCCATTGACAAACCTTTTTATAACCGCTTCGTCTTTTGTTTAATATTCAATATTGGAGAAAGTGCAGATGTGTGTGAGTTCATGGTAGAGTAGGATGACTCCGAAGACAATTGAATGTTTAGGAGCTCAAGAATAAGGTTAAGGTTTTGTTATATATTTGTTGACGCTTAGAAAAACAGAAATTCCCCTATTTATTGTAAGTATTTCCGTATTGTTTGAAGGCGCTATCTGTCAATGAATAAATAATCACTTTTATCGCTTCATTAAGTACGCTTTGTTATAAAAAGGCTGTCCTGACAATAAGGAAGTTTCATCAATTTTTTATTTTATTTTTTATTAGTATTTTTTTTTATTATTGCTGATTTTGATAGCCCATGAAAAATAAGTGAACACGTATTTTTTCCATAAGCCGAAAAATGAGGCAGATACAACGCCTTGAGATGTGCTTATGACGTCATAATACACATGAATTGTTACGTCACACCATGCATAGTATATACAAAACTAAAAACTGGTATAGCTCTTGTAATATTCATCTTTAGTGGAAATAAAAAAATACGTATCGATTCCTTTTTCACTGTTCTATAGTTTGCAATAAAAAATAACAGTTTAATTTCTCAGGAAACTTCCTAATTTCCCTACAGCCAGGGAAATTTTCTTCCACAATGGTTGTTTCTCTCTGCAAGGAGATGTGAGTAAGTATTTTTCAGGGTAAAAGATAATAGACTGTTCTGCCAGTAGGTCCCTTTTCTCTTGTATAAACCCCAAAAATGAGCATTGTTGCGCGGGAATAACTACGCTTTTTTCGGAATTTATATAAAACCTAAATCTTGTAATGTTTGTGTAATTTTATTTATACTTTTAAGCAATTGTCTTTTGAATTACCAATAATTAGCCAATCGACCAAGTAGAGTACAGTTTTTATACCCTTTAATTTTACATCTTACAACTGGTTTCAGTTTTGTGATAGATATGGAGCTGTATATAAACCAAATGAAACACAATTAAATTGGTATAATACGTTGTAGAAAACGAATCTTAACAACTTTTTTGTCTACTGTGCATAGGGATAAGGAAATATGCATCTTTAAGATCAGTTTTCCCCAAGAATGCGTATTTTGAAATTAAATTTTTTATGTAGTCTTTTACTTTGCTAACCGAAGTGGTGTCCTATTGAAAGGGATTTTATAATCCTATACCCACTCTATTATTGAACTGTTTACCTTTAATTTCTGCCAATTTTGAACGTATAATTCTAGTTCAGATGGTTGGCTAATTAAATTATTGAAAGGGAGGGCTAAGGCACTAATCCCACGGACTATAGTTGTTTCTGTAATTGATAGAGTAGTTGTCTTGGCAGGATTTAGTGCTCTCTTTGAGATTTAATTTTGATGGTCTGAGGACATTGCAGTTGGCAGCTGGTGGATACTTCTCTATCATACTGTTTTTTTTTTTTTAATCTTTTAGTCCTTTTAATAAATAATTGTCCCATCTAAAAACTATCTGAGTATGTAGTTCTGGCCTCGCAGGTATGATTTCGTCGGTTTTTTTTTGTTTTTTTTTGTTGCCTATTAACAAAGCGTGGTCGTTACTTTGTTCGGGACCATCTGGTGCTTCTGATGTTGGTAAGTCTCGATTCGGATAAGATATTTCCTCAGCTAGCGTGAGAGGATCTTCCAATGCATCTGCAAATGCAAAAGAATTTCCTTGGTTTTGCTACTTATGATATCAATTGCATCTGCAAATTCAACGATCTATTAGCCTATTTACAGCATCTGCAAATGCTGCAACTATTCACCTTTTTGCTTGCTGCTTAACCCTGGTTATGCTTTCGACTGCATCTGCAAATGCAACGATTTTTTAGCATATTTACAGTATCTGCAAATACTGTAATTTCTGTTTTGAATAGAAACCAAGAGTGTAATAATTCGCTACCTCCAATGCAATGATTTTATGTAAGAGGGTTGCAATAGTATGGTGGTTATTTGTTTTTGGTGGTTATTTGTTTTTGTATCTGCAAATATATAGCACTATACCGTTTTATTTTTGTCAGTACATATTATATCCTTTACATCGGCAAATGTAGGGATATAGTGTGCCTCTAACCAGTCCAACATAATACACCTACTGAGGTGGAAGCTGTTGGGGGCCCTTCACATCTGCAAATGTGAAGGTCAATTTTAGTTAAAGTTATTCGCATCTGCAAATGCGAATTTGTAAATAGGTATTGATATTATTTATTAACATCTCCTGCAAGCAATGTTTACTCCAAATTTTTCCCTCACCGGTCGGCTCATATCAACACGAATTGTTTAAAAATAATGCGTTCCGGTATACATCGTTTCGACAAAGCCGAACGATAACATTCCGATAAATTTATGACGAGCGACTAAATCCCAAGTTGCAATCCAAAATACTGCGCGCGATGCGACACGAATCCATGTCTACGTCCTAGCAAAATTTCTATTAATTTACCTTTTTCCCTTAATTTTGGGTTACTTTGGGTTAGCCTTGGGTTAGTTTTGGTTAGCACTTGGTTAGTTCTTGTTGATTGAGCCCCCATTGCGAGCAAAGCGAACGGAGGGGCATGCAAAGCTATAATAATACCCAACTTGGGTTTTAGTCGCTCGTAAATTATGAGTCAGCTTGCCTTTGTGGCTAGTTTTTAGAGGTTAATTTCGTGAGAAAAGGGCACTCTTCGACTTACTTAATTTTTTTTATTTTTTTGAAAATTATTTATTAATGCAGTAATAACAATAATTATTACAATATACATAGTCCTTATTCCTCTAGACAGTGTTTTTGAACACTGGTATTGAGGATAATTGCATTTTAGTAATAATAACAGTACGATTTCCTATAAACTCTCTAGTATTGTGGCTATGAATATCCTTTGAAATTATTATGATAATATTTGATTTTTGAGTTCTATTTATTATCCTGTAGATAAGTGGATCATAATTAAATATAACTTTTAGTTTTTTGTTTTGCAATATTTGCATCAAATCGAATTGTAGTTTATAGTCCCACATGTGCCCCATACGGGGATCAAATATCGAAAAGGTGATAATACGAAGGCATTATAACCACTTGTTTCTATTTTTTATATTCCTTTATATGGTATAAACGTTTTATTCTATGTAAAACATTAATAAATGTGCAGGCCGACCGGTATATATTGCCTTAGTCAGTCTTTTTATTGTGTTATGTAACCACTTTTTGTGATTGAATAGTATTTCTTTGTTAGGATGTACGATTACGATTAAACGAGATTACTAGAGAACGGTTCGAATAGCTTGTATCGTTAACTTTTCCTTTTTACTTATATTCATTTCGACATAATATATTTAAATTCCGAATATATTGTTTGATTCTGTGTAATTGTGCACAGACGACAAATGTAACAATGTTTTGTCATGCCCTCGTATATAAATAACAGTATGTTAGTAATTTTTTACTGTAACCCGTTCGCACTCTAGTTTATTCTAATATAGTTAGTTTTAGAAGTTGAGAGTATTTTCCATTTTAATTTTATTAAGTAAAAAATTAAGGGTTACAAGTGTCTGTCATATTTATTCATAATACTACAATTTAGTATTATACACATTATGCTTTTATACGAGAGATAGTTTCTCTTTTTATATATTTAAGATAACCAGGTATTTATGTATATTTCAAATTTTGGCATATAATCTTATGTGGACTCACCCCCTGATTCGCTTGTTCCGATGAATATTGCTCCCTTTTTTCGCCTCCTTTGCGAGCAAGACGTATCACTACACATACACTGTACTTGAAATACGATTTCTAGGCATTTTTCTTTTTAAAACCAAAAGAAAGAACCGATTTACGGATTCTTGCTTGTCACCGATCGGTACAAAATTGTAATGACGCATCAAGGCGATGAGCTCGAGCGGCTAGCCAGGGTCGGCTGAATCACCATCTTTTAGATAACTTCTTTAAAAATTGTACCGATTGGGAAAAAGTTGTATACTACAAAGTGTAATGAGGGACGGCGGAGATGCGAAGGATAATTTTTGATATCTGCTATATTTTAAGAGATACAGATTTTTTGGTAAAACCTTGCTGTTTTCAACTTTTTGGCAGTTAGACCACACTGTGCGTTGTATCGTGCAAACTTTGTAAGTGATTATTATACCTTACGAGAAACTAGTTTATGTTCAGTAAAAAAATTGTAGCTAAATGTTGTGATGTGCAGTGGCGTACTTATAATCACTATATCTCTATGGTTTATGAGTATCTCACAATTTTTCACGATTGTTTTATATTGGAAAGTACTCGCTCGCAAAATCAAACACATCAAACTAGTGATGTTTAATTTTTAGGATTTTCAAAACAAGTTTAATTTTAGGAATAGTGCTGTATTAGAAATAAACAAATAAAACTTTTGCAAAAATTAAATTAAAAAATTAAAATTTTTTTAAAAAAATTTTAGACACACTATAAAATATACATGTAGATACAGTGCAATATTAAAAAAATAAAAAATAAGGATAAAACTTGCCTAATCTAGAGGCGAGTACTTTCCAATACAAAACAATCGGAAAAAATTGTGAGATACTGATAAACCATAGTATAAGTGATTATAAGTACGCCACTGCACATCACAACATTTGGGCACAATTTTTTTTATTGAACATAAAAAAGCTTTTCGTAAGATATAATGATAAAGTTTGCACGATATAAGGCGCAGTGGGGTCTAGCTGCCAAAAAGTTGAAAAAATCAAGGTTTTACAAAAAAATCAATATCTCTTAAAATATAGCAGATATCAAAAATTTGACAAACTACTTTCTTTGCTATAGACCAGTGATTCAATTGACGTAGAGTGACAACATTTTTTTAAAATATTGTGAAAGTTACATGCTATTGAAGTTGGAGCAAAAATCACCGTCTTCTTTCACACCCTGTATATAATATTTTTTGAAAGTTTAAAAAAATCCACCATTGGAAGGTTTTTCCTAAGGGATAAGCCTAATAATCATTAAAAACCGTAGGTCGATATAATGTCTGGTTAAGAAAATATTTAGTTTTAAATTTAGGCAAAATTTGCCTTGCTCGAAAGCAAATGGCCTGCAGTTTAAATCAATTATTATAACAGGAAGACAATTTCTTCGTATATTTCAGAAAAGTTCACCATACAAACATACCACAAAGAATTGGTATAAAAAATGGAATGAGATCTTTAGAAGATAAGAGAAGACAAGGCAATAATAATGATCCAGAATACTAGGAAGAGTTTAAGGAAATTAAGGAAATTTTTAGCAAAATGGCTGCTGCAGTGAATATATTTATTTAAAAGTGAGTGTCAAAAGAAGTTTAAAAGTTTCAAAACTGCATCCATATAAGATACACACCTTTCAAAAGCCCCTTAATGAAAACGCCTTTGAAATAAGAGTTTTTTGTGCGAGTCCCTATTAGGCCTATTTAAATCTGAACCAAATGTTATGCTTATAAAAGCTGGGCTTCATCAAAACAGAATAGCCCGGCGCTAATGGCGCCCTTACAGCTGGCATAAAATTTGCCGACTTGCCGCTTATTCTAGCAGCTTTGCCGCAGAACACAGAACTAAATTCGACTACACCAAACTGGCTTGGTCAATTAATTGTTTGTTCTTATAGAGAATGTTTAATGACGACTGTACCGTTCTATTATGGTACATGACTCTCAAAATCATTAACGACATTAAAAAAATAATAAAACGCAGGTTTTGGGTACGCCCTTAAAATAAAAACCTTTAGAGCGGAAGTAAATTTTAAATGAATTAAGAAGGGTTGATTATGGTTTAGTGCCTGGCCAATCTACTATCAGAATAAAATTTTATTAGAATGAGCGCGACAGAATTTGATGAACTAATTTGTTTAATTGGAACAAAAAATGCGAAATTAAATACAAATTGCATGGATACTATACCAATTATATGCGGGGCTCGGCAGTTACGCTGCTATTTATAGGCACAGGTTATTCATATGTTAGCCTATGCTACACGTTCAAAATAAAAGCAATTAATTAGAGTTGTAGTATCTGAGGTATCCCAAGCAATACAAGGACCAAATAAATGTGAGTGTAGCTATTTTATTAGGATTCGTGTATTAAAAGTTTGCAGAAAATTACATACTTATTTGGTCTAACTGACTAAATAAATTAAAAGTTCTAAGCTAATCAACAAAACCGAAAAGGACAAAAAGGAAACAGCGTTCTGAAATATCAATTTTTGTATTATTTTTACTTAACAGTGTTGTTAGATGCAAAAATGATGGTGCATGCTATTCTGGGGATGTGAGAGCTTTCTGTATGAGCAGGCTCTTCTACAGAAATCATCATAGTCGAGTTAGATTCCGTTGAAGAGGGACCTGATGTTGATTTTTGTCCAGTAATTGGCTGCTGGTATCTAAGGCGCTGTAGGTGGTGGTGGATCATTGTACATACTGTTTGCCAAATGAAAGAACGTGGACGAAAAGAATGCGGTCAAAAAATGTCCTCGCATATTTAGATGCTGCCACATTTTTTTCCCAATAATCCTAATTTATTTTCTGTCTAGTTTCCTATAGTGAATTTACATATTTAAATTTCCTACTTGAATACTTAATTTTGTTATTTTCCTTAATACTACTGTATTCTATTATTTACTATTTTATTTACCCAGGGAAATACGGAATACGGAATAAGTATACTATAATATTTATATTTTATTCGCCTTCAAGCTATTTAAAATACGCGACAATAGGCAACAGTGCGACGTTTACTTCATTTTTAGGGGGGACGCAGTTTCGTGATTGGTCGCAGGAAATATTAAATACACTTTGACCCTAGATCAACACCTAATTTTTTTTACATATTTTAAAATTTCGGCAGCGACTTGCTTTAGCCATTGGCGTGGAAGTGTGGTTATTTATATTATTTGGTTTGTAGGGTCTGGTCCTGGTGATATATAGGTTTTGTCGATTTTGCAAATTCTCTTTTTTCACTAGAAAGGGGGTGTCCTATATAGTAGTTTAAGCAAAAAAAGTCGGAAGATCCGCAACATTTGAACCGAAAAAATGCCCTCAGAGTTCCAGTTTTGACACAAATTTTCAGCACCACTTCACAAAAGCACTAGAAATATAGACAAAACACATCTGAAAATCAATTGTCGGGTGAAAATATTAACTAGGATACATTTGCGTCGAACGAGAGACCTCCGTTTTGTTCCGGTCCTAATTTAAAGCAACTCATAGCCCCATTAAACATTAAGTTTTACTTGTAAATATCCATCCTCCTTTTTACTGTCAACTGTCACAATAGCCAAAACAAAGATTTTTAAGAAGGCACACTGTTGCCAGACGTTTACTGTAGTTTCGTTAGCAAAATTCATTAGAAAAATGGTGCGCTATAAGCGCAGCTTATTCACTACCAGCTAGTCATCTTGCGGCGGCATCCTTTTATTTGGAAAAGTCAAAAACCAAGTTTTGCAAATTTTAGAAGAGGGTCATGACTCAATATTGTTTTAAACGCGTGGACATCTGAATAATATTCGTTTCATTTAGAATATGCTTTTTATCGTCTAAAATCCGTTTAAAAACGATTTTAAAACGCACAATTGTATAAAAATCCGAAATTTCCGGACTTCTCAGGGCGATAGCCGAGGCTTCGGACGAATTTGTCATGTATTTTGAAGGGAAAATTCATTTTAAATTCAACTGTGGAACTGAACCGCTCAGGGCGCTGTGCCCGACACTCCAACTTTCCGATTCCGATAGAGGTGACTAGCTGGTAGTGAATAAGCTGTGCTATAAGTGTCTCTACTCTTTTTTTATTTAGGTGAATGACTTTTTTATGGCAGTAGCACATCCTATATTGCTCGACGACCGGTGTGTGTGCGAAGATGTTGATTGACACGGTTCTTAAATAGTTAGTTAGGGGAACAGATGTCCTGGAAGCATATTCGCATGTAACAGGCAAGATGTCCATTCGGCAATGCTGATCGTTTCTTTATATGTGACGTGCACGATATCATTTAGTCAGATGTCATGACTGTTACATAGAAGTCCTCAATTATTTTAACACTTCATGCATGGCCCTCCGCTCGTTTCGCTCGTTACGGGGGCTCAACAAACAGAAACTAACCAAGTGCTAACTAAAACTAACCCAAAATAAAAATTTTGGGTTAGTTTTGGTTAGCACCTGGTTAGTTTCTAATAGTTGAGCCCCCGTAGAAAGCGAAGCGAGCGGAGGGCCATGCATGAAGTGTTTAAATAATTGAAGACTTATTTGTTGATTCTATGTTACAGTCACGACATCCGACTAAATGCTATCGTGCACGTCATATATGAAGAAACGTTCGGCATAGCCGAATGGACATCTTGCTTGTTACATCCGAATATGCGTCCTGGGAGTGAGTTCCACAGTGATGCAGTGCGCCAGACAAAGGAGTTCTTGTAAAGCGATGTTCTAGGTGTTTCCAGTTGTACGACGAACCGGTGCCCTCTTGCCGTCTATCGTGACTGTCTGGCAGGCGTTGTCAGGGGCGGGATAAGGCGGGCCAAATCCTGGGAACATCTACCGTAAAAGTATCTGTAAAACAGGGATTTCTCGGTCACATGTTTGCGGTGTTTCAGACTATCCAGATTCCGGGTCAACTCCGGGTCACCGACGAGACGCACAACTCTCTTCTGAACGGAAGCCAGTAGCTTTAGGGTGTGCTCTGGCGTGGCACCCCAGATGTGTGAGCAATATTCTAAGCACGGTCTTATTTGCGCTTTGTAAAGCAAGAGCAACTGCTGCGGTGTATATATTTTTTGTTGCGAAATAGCGTACCAAGTTTCTGGGAGGCTGATTTTGCGACGTTAGCAACGTGGTCATGCCAGCACATATTGCTGTGGACCGAGACCCCCAGTAGTCCGATTGAATGAAGATGAAGGGATGGTCGATCCTGCCATAATGATATCATTGCCCGCCGTATGGTAAACGTGGCTGCTTGGATGATTTTTCAATGTGCATTTGCATTCATTCATCGGAATAAAAGAGACACTCATTCGATTACACTATTCCTTTGTATGTATATATTCGTCAAATATTTCACTTCATACATGGCCCTCTGCTCGCTCCGGCGGCGTAAGCATACAAACCTAACCCAGACAAGTTTTTTTTTAATGTGCAGAGGCAGCTATCTTAAGTTATCTCGACTAACACTTCGCAATAATTATTTAGTGCATTCGGAGTCAATGCGAGTTGTCTCCTGATGCACTAATATTTCCTGGAGTTGTCTCTTTAGTTTTGTTTGCGGTCAGAGCACGAGCGTTTTAGATCTTGTTAATGCTTAGTATTGTGGTGATATATAGGATAAGCAGTATTGGATATTCTGTGTGTAGCTTGGTGCGTAGTGCTTGTGAACTGTGTTAGCAACTTTTTATAATACAGGAAAACAGTAAAAGGAGATACAAGAGAAGCAAGGAGAAAACGATACATTAATAGAAACGAGATAAAGGAGTATTCAACTATAAAAGGAAAATTAATACGAGGCCGTAAGTGTACAGTTTTAGAAAAATGCAGAAAGAAATGTACAAAGAGAATCGATAATGAACAACGGTACAAAATATTTGGAGACTATTGAAAATTAGGAAGGTTCAACAATCAACAAAAGAGTGGCATTTATTTCAGGCTCAATTTAAAAAAAAGAAAAGAAAATTCAGAAGATTGGTGCTACAAAAGCAAGAGAATGTTACTATAAGTACCATTTAAAACTAAATGGAAATTTAATAGAAGTGTGTAAAGGGTGTTTTAAAAAAACATTTGATTTATCAAATAAATGTATTGAAACGGTTATAAAAAAGACAATCATCACAGGCACAACATTCGACGATGAGAGGGGTCACCATACACCAAAGAACAAAATTGAAACCGACAGAATTGAACTAGTTAAGAAGCACATACTCTCATTCCCGGCATATAAGAGCCATTACTGTCGCGAGCGAACAGGAGATCGAACATTTTTGCTGTCTTTTTATACTCTTACAAGGATGTGTGAGGAATATAAAATTTGGATTTCACCTCAAAAGCCTGTCACGAGAATCTATTTTTCATACAATGAATATATCCATAAAAAAATGGAGTAAGGATACCTGCCAAGAATGCGACAAAAAGCAATGTATGAAACTCTTATAGAAAAAGAAAGATTGACAAATGAATTGAGCAAACATCAACTAGATGCTAAAGAAGCATATTTTGCGAAAGAACAGGAAAAGGGAAAGCAGAACCAGAACCGAGCTGTATTTACGTTTGATTTGCAGCAATGCCTGCCGACGCCAAGTCTAACCACATCATGGCGTTTTATAAGCGGCAACTATGGACCTTCAACCTAACAATATATAATTGCGTCAACAACAAAACTACATGTTGTATGTGGTAGAATACACTATCTGGTAGAGGTGCAAATCAGATTGGTTCTTGTTTGTATAAAAAGCTTTTGACTCTACCACCAAATATTAAATGTATAACTCTTTATTCTGATAGTTGTAGTGGCCAGAACAAAAATGGTCACATAGTGGCGATGTTTATGACTTTGATGCAGAATTCAAATTTTCAGATAATAGATCACAAATTCTTAATACCAGGACACACGAGAATGGAATGTGACACCATTCACTCAATTATTGAGAAAAAGAAGAAACATTATGAGAGCCTTATCGAACATCCCAGGGACTGATTTCAACTGGTAAGGTCATGTGGCAAAAAACATCCTTGGGACATGAGATTTCCCCTTGTTACTAAAAACGTGCCTACAAGCTAGAAAAGTGGTTGATCGTGGAAATAAATTTCTATGGAAGAATTTAAGATGGATTCGTTATGACAAGACATTCAGTACATTTTTCTACAAGAAAAGCGATAACGAAATTGAACCTTTTGAAAAGATGTAATTTTGTAGGAGAGGTCAAACTTCTCTTCCTGTAGATTTACCGACATGCAGATATCTAAATTGTATATCAGAGGAGAAAAAAAGGAATTTAATCGAATTACTGCCTTACATCGATGAAGTGTTTCATAGTTTTTGTGAGAAACTGCCTACTGAGAAGAATATTTGGTATAATTTGCCAGATTTAGATGAAGTATCTTCGGACAACGCTTAGTGTAAAAAGGTTTAAGTTTAAAATGTTTTTGTGTATTTAGAGTTATCTTTGTTTTTTTCTTAAACGAACATGTTAAGGATGATTTTTTATACTTCAAAGGTAAATAAAAGATTTGCCGGTATTTCTAGCGGTTTTGTCCCAGAACTAACTTAGACTGCACTAACTAACTTGGTCAGTTAATTTTTGGATCTTATCGATAATGTTTGATGACGACTACGCCTTTATGTATGGCTCTAAAAACGTTAACAGTGGAAGTTAAATTTTTATCGAATTAGGAAGAGATGAATATGGTTAAATGCCCGTCCAATCTACTATCCGAACTCCTTTCAAAATGTTGTTAGCACGGGCGCGGGAGATTTTGATGAAATAATTTGCTTAATTAGACGAAAATTGCGAAATTAAATACAAATTACAGAGATGTTACACCAGCTATGCAGCGCTTGGTAGTAGTGATAGGCATGATATGTTAATTTAAGCTACATGTTCCAAATATCAAAGTCATTAATTACAGCTATTGTACCCGAGATATACCATGCAATATTCGTTTATTAAAAGTTTAAAGAAAAATGCATACTTATTTGAATTAACTGAATAGATTAAAACTTCTTAGCTGATTAGCACAACCGGAGAGAGTAGAAAGAAAACAACTTGAATATTTCTACATTTAGATTGTTGTAAAAACTAAAAAAAAATGTTTCTTCATCTTGTTCTGATGTTGTGAGAGCTCACTTGCCTTCGGTATAAACAGGCTATTTTGGAAAAGTCATCATGGTCAAGTTTGATGGACTCATGATGATACCATGTTGATTTTTGTCCAATACCTGGCTGCTGGTAGCTGGGGTGCTGTTGCAGTGGTGAATTATTGTACATACCAATACCACCATACTTCTCAATCACATTTTCCAAACTAACTTAAATGAACAGATTCGTGCATGCTATAAATGTGGCTGCCCGCGTAGCCCGCGGAAATTCCTTTAATACACATTTAGCTGCTTGCCGGGCCAACTCAGTCTGGTAAAGCCCCTATTTAATAAACTTGAAAAGGAATCAGCAAAGGTAAAAGTTCGTGCAGCTTATCAGAGTAAAATAGTCTGGAATAATCAGTTACTACTACAACTAATATTCTCAACTGAAACAAGGCGGTATTAAAGATTTGGCCTATATCCAGCAAAATGAAACCCTAGCCCATTTTTCGCACATAGCCAGAAGCTTGGTGACAGAAATATTTGGTCGAAGATGGTTAGAGCAAGGGGCCCTATAGAATGGGCACCACGGTCTCCAGATTTAACGGTTCCCCGCTTTTGTTTATGGGTTACCTCAAAAATAAATACTATACGCCCCTTCCGCAATCACTAAATGAATTGAAAATAAATATCAGAACTGAGTAGGAAATGTTCCTAAATTGATTTGGGAATTTAAGGTTCAGATTTTATAACTGTGCTTTGGGGAATGGATATCATCTACAACAGTGTTTAGGCTGATTAACCTGATATAAATTAACCAGCAATTAAATATAAATATTTATACGCTTCGGTAGAAGGACACTGCATCTATTCAGTTAACCCTACGAGTAGGAAGGCACATCAGACTTCTCACGTAGAGCTCATAGTCAGAAAAAAGAAACTTCCCCAAAAAAACCATGTGAAATATCAACATGTTCAAGGTTTTGCTAAAAGAAAGTACACGGCAAGGGAACATTTACAGACTAAGCAAATAACATGAAATATAAAAAAAAAATAAAAAATCAAACTTTATATGTGAAGGGTTTGTTTTCTGCTTGTCGCCGAAGTTGGCTAGGCTGTCTCAAAGTGTGAACGAGAAAAGCTTCTGTAAAGAAAATTAAAAAAGGGACCACGCAAAGTGAAATTTTCTCAAAATGGCGATACTCAAAAATAAACCAGCCACTTCCTGACAGAAGCAGTAATCAATCCCAATTCAAGAGTTTCAGGCACCCACCATCAATTAACTAAAGATAAGATAAAGGTACGCCTGGAACTCAAAAACAGGTCGGATGGAAAATCGATAAAAAAAAAGCTTCAATAATGACACTAACACTGCCACTGCAATGGATGACGTGTGAAGAGTGGCGCATACGAAATTTCAAGGAACCAACGTCGAAAGCCAAGGGACTTTCTTCTGCCGGCCAACCGGAACACAACCCGCATATCACAGGTCTAATCCAACAATTTTCTAGTGGATTTTGAAAATAATAGCCCCGGATTTTGACATACCGAAGCCTATTTTAATTAATTAATTTAAAACAAGCATGTCGGTTTACAGACCTTAATTTTTGCTCCGTCGAAATAATACCACTGTTAACAAAAACAAACATGTGATCACACCATAGACATATAAGGAGAAGTACTACACTAGATGCATGATACAAATTACAAAAAATTACAAAATCGATACCAATTAAGAGAGGAGTGCGGCAGGGAGATGTTATTTCTCCTAAATTTTTCACATTAGCATTGGAAGACGTCTTCAGAGCAATGGATTGGGCAAACATGGGGATAAATATAAATATAAATATATATACAGTATGTCTCACTAACTTGGAACCATATGGGAAACTTCTTTATTGTTGATTTTACGAAAAAAAGTTACTCTTTATAAAAAGTTCTGCTTCCTGAGAAAATAACATTAGACCAATAGAACTTGAATTAGCATATACAGAGTGGTCATAAAGTAGGAAAATGTACAGG